>JAHWFO010111647.1:98041-135792 GCA_023313115.1 Rhysida immarginata | reverse complement strand
GTGATGAGACAGATCAAATTTCTGGTAACATACACAAGTTTTATATTCCTTTACACATGCATACATACATACATTTTTACTACGATTATTATTTTTAAATTACACTATATTGAATGGCAAAGTTTTTTTTGAGTCTTAAATAAAGTTTTGTTGGTTTGCTGCATGGTCACCGTTTTTTTTTCTTCATACGATTGTTCTTTTAAAAGGGAACAGGCACAATAAATTTATGTATTTTTAATTTCAATTCAGATGCGTACGTACTTTCGTGTTCAACGAGTTCGATTCACTGTTCAGCAGCGTCCGTCGATTCGTGAAATGCTTACATTCGATGAGCTGAGCGAGGCCTCTCCCCGACTGTTCTACGTTGTAAAACGCCCTGTCCTCATCGTATCTAAAGATGGGATTTCGCAAGTCAGTTTCTCTCAATGGAGTTTGGAACTCTTTAGTGTTAGTCACTGTGACATTATTCAAGACCTTGGTAGTTCTCGTCTATAGGAGATGAAGAGCTGATGAACAGTCGTCCAATGTTTTATTATTCCTGGCAGCTCGACATAGGGTAGACCACTAGCAAATACACAACGACAGCTGGAGAGTCTGTATTCTTCGGCTTTCCATTGCACCTAATCGGCTGGTGAAAATACGACATACACGAACCTTATAAGTGGTTTCACCGCGCCTGGTGTTTCGCATTAAGCAGGCATTACAATTCCCATAGGTTTCCGAGTTCAGTCAGCGGTCGTAATAGTTGCTAAGACCGGGTACGAGTCAGCCAGGTCTCCATCTAAAGTTGTCCTTTATAGGCGGGTTTGCTTCCCGATTGGTTAAGCTTAGGGCTAAAAAATGATCAAATAATAATCAAATAAAATATGCGCGCTGTATTTTAAATTTAACATATCTTTTAAATGTTTTCTTTTTTCTCAATTGTCTAAAACTACGATAGGTAAGTGAACTTACAATAAGTTTTTGCATTTGTGGTTGTCCGCTTTGCTAGTGCGAGCTGAGTCTTAATGTGTAATACCTTTTTCATGCACAAGGACTGCTCAGGCGTTTGTCTTTTTTGTTGTGGTTGAATATTCTAGAGTCTTTTCCTATGTCATTGCCATATGGTTCTTTTGTCTACCCAGGGGTCAAAGGTCATCAAAGGTCAGTTGTTGATGCCGCGAGTGATATATGGTCGTCTTGCCTCTCTTTCAGGGGGCTTGCGCACTAAAGGTGAAAATGAAATCTCGCTCCTTCCCTCATCGTTTTCTAAGACACTCGGTTTTTACAGATAAGGGGCACATATTTACTGATGAATTTTTTTTCTTCATACATTTATTGGTCTTTTCGTGCTCTTTTAAAATTAATAACATTATATACACTTCACTTCGACATTATGTTTTAAAATTTCTTATTACATTACTTTTACTTCTTTTTATTATTTTTATAAGATCACTTACTCCTAGGTTATTATAAGACAAATCATTCTGCATTGTGATGTTGTTATACGGAAAATTTTCTAGTTTATTTTATCCCCCACAGCTCAAACGTTAGTGCTGAAAGGGCTGGTAAATTCAAGATTGACTCAAATGTTTCAGTAAAATATTCGCATATTAGACAAAGCCCATTATTATTATCATTGTTTGGGGAAGCCAAACTCGGATCAAGTCCGGAAGCCAATCCCAGAGGCGGACCCAAAAGAGGGCCAAAGCCCAAGGGACTCAAATTCGAGGGAGGGAAAGTTATGCACTCGAGGGAGTATTGTTGTTTGGGTGTAGGAATTTCCTTAATATGTGACAGGTGTTTAAAATTGTGGCTTTCTGAAAGGTTTTGTATAAGTGTGGGTTTAAATTTAGTGTTGACAGGCTTTTGTGTAGCGAGTGTGGAATAACCCCAGTGGCAGAAAGAACGATAAGAACAATGTGTACTTTGTTAACTCCCCAAAGACGTTTTATTTCATGTGCAAGATCCGTATAATTAGTGATTTTGTCAGTGTATGTCTTTTGCAAATTGTGTGTGTTGGGGATGGAGATATCAATTATGTAAAGTCACTTTGTTTTGCTTATCTACTAGTATAATGTCTGGTCTGTTATGAGGGATAGTTTTGTCAGTGATTATAGCTCTGTCAAAATACAGTTTATGTGTGGTGTTCTCTAAGACAGTGTCGGGGATATATTTATAGTAAGGAGTGTGAATGTTCCTTAGCTTGTGTATCTTAGCTAGATGTTGATGTATGATGTTGGCTACCTGGTTATGTCTGTGTAAATAATCTGTCTGCGTGAGTATTTTGCAATTTGTTATTTATTATTATTATTATTATTATTATTATTATTATTAT
The DNA here is from genome assembly GCA_023313115.1 of Rhysida immarginata. Classification (NCBI taxonomy): domain Eukaryota; kingdom Metazoa; phylum Arthropoda; class Chilopoda; order Scolopendromorpha; family Scolopendridae; genus Rhysida; species Rhysida immarginata. The sequence continues at coordinate 133,475 of JAHWFO010111647.1, read as the reverse complement.
TATTATTGTTTGGGGAAGCCAAACTCGGATCAAGTCCGGAAGCCAATCCTAGAGGCGGACCCAAAAGAGGGCCAAGCCCAAGGGACTCAAATGCGAGGGAGGGAAAGTTATGCACTTACTGAGTTTCAGCCTGAGGTGAATAATATAATTAAAGATTAAAGTTTACAGAAGATGCTTAAGTCATTGGTATTTTCTACAAGCAGGAATTATAATGTGTGAAATTGACAGTAGTGCTTTCCAAAGCAAGGTTTTTTTTTAAATGGACAGTTTTTAGCAAACACTAAAACGATCGTTTTGCATTTTTTGATTAGGTGTTCAGTAAGTTTCCTGTTATGGCATTTATTTCTTTTCTTTCATCTGCTTTTTGTAATAATTTTTAGCCTCAATGTCATCACTTTGCATTTTGTATTATCCAAAGTGCCTACCTAGCTGTACAGTGTCTAACCGAATTTCTAACTATTTGGTTCTTTTGGCGAATTATTAAAATTACCTTATCCGATTCTTATGTCAGATGACTCGTACAACCCAATTCTCAGGTTCTTAACATTGGTGTAGGAATATTTCAAGAAACTCGAATTCTCTGATTTGTTTGGATGTCTGTTAGACAGTGGTAGACCAAGTTTTTCATAACCATCGAATGACTTGGTAACACAGCGGCGGCTTTCAGTGAGAGAGCTTTTCTCCCCTCACCGGCCGCCGTTTTATCAATCATTCGATGGTTGAAAAACCTATAGTGTTCTATCCGCCTGGTGTTTGACCTTTGATCATCCGTTGGTTAGGGTTTAGGGGCGTGTCATCAGGAGCGACGGTTTAATCGGCGCTGGAGATCGCGGGATGATAGGCGTGACGAGGATTTCGCACCGGTTATTAACCGGCTTATTTACGGGCTGCTGGAGTATTTTTTTCAAATAACATGTACCAAAATTCATAACATTGAGATACCTCAGAGACGTGAAAAGTTGAACAAGTCTTCGAATAGAACACTTGTGGTAAATGCGTTTATATATAGAACTATTTTATCCAAAGTGAAACCGACTTTCATGTATGAATTAGAGCAAATGCACTGCAAATTTTTTGTTATAAAACGAGTGAAAATTGTAGAAACCTCTTGGTAAAGTAGTCATCCTAATGGATTCAACACCTGTTGGTTCTCATGAACTCCTAGGTGTGGTAAGCCCCGGAACAATACATATTGGATTGAGTTAACCAAAAAGGGTCGACTTAATAAGTCTCATATCGGTAAATTTTTGCGGATATTTTTCACACTTTATATTCTTTGTTTGTAGAATATACCAATGACCTAATCGTCTTTTGTAATGTTTAATCTTTAGTTTTATAGGCAACATGTCTGCTATCACCCTTTTTTTGAAAAAACTCAAACGTTAATGGCTCATCTACAGTAAATAACATTTGTTTTCATTCGTGAAATATTCACGTGACCTCTGTCCTGCAATCATACCACGACGGCAGAGGTGATATGCACTAGTCACGCATTTTCACTGAGCACATCTTGCATGCTGTCATCAGCTAGCTATAGAAGGAGTCATCTGTACTCTTGTGTGTTGCAGCTCAAGCTGAAGCCCGGTAAGTCCTTGTTTATATTTCAGAAGGTAATCAAACCTTAGACATTGGGTATTCTTTAGGGGTTTGAGCTGTCACTGTGTGTAGAGAGAACACTTTGCATTGGTTTGGTTTTGAGTAACAGAGACCCAGACAAACCAGGGTTTTCAACATTGTTGACATTTTCCAAGTCCACTGTCAAGAGACCGAGAATCGGATAGCACAGGGCAACTGCATGAAGAATCAGGGACCTGTAGTGGTTCTGCAATCGCAATCACGTAATTAGTATCGTTTACACGGTTGACACCACTGTAATTAAAAAAAAAGCTTTTGAAGTGCACCTTAAAATGATTTTTAAACACGCCTTTTATTAATGAATAATAAAATCGGACTTTATTCACTGGCGGGATAAAAAAATCCCAACACCACGAAGGACTTGTGCTAGATGAATGAAATTTGGACAGTATATTCAGCTATGGTATTTATTCAATTGATTCAAGTTTTAAAGTTACAACTTATAGGGGGCACCACCAGCGCCACCTTGTACATGGTGAGAAGCACGGACTTTAGTACCCGCTGTAGTCACCGCGCTAGTCTATGCAGGCCTGCACACGTGCATGCATACGGTCGTAGAGATGCCGAATGTCATTTTGTTGTATGGCATTCCATGCCTGTTGTACCTGGATGGTCAGATCAGTGACAGTTTTGCTGATTGTGGAGGAGCCCTGACACGGCATCCGACCATGTCCCAGACGTTCTGATGGGCGACAGATCTGGTGATCGTGCTGCCCATTGTAGGATGCGGACACCCTGAAGGGCATGTTGGGTTGCAGCAGCAGTGCGGGGTCGAGCGTTATCCTGTTGGAACAGCCCCCGTGGCATACCAGCCATGAGTGGCAGCACAATGGGTTCAACAACCATCCGAATGTAAACATTTGCCGTCATGATGATTGGGATAACCACCAGGGGGTCCTGCTGTCGGAGAAATCCCTTCCCATACCATAACGCCAGGGGTGGGGCCAGTATGCCGACGACTGATAAGCTCGGTAACAGGACTTCCCCACTCCTCCTCCTGACCCTTGTGCGACCATCACTCTGACCCAGACAGAAACGACTTTCATCCGTGAAGACCACAGACTACCATTCTGCTCTCCAAGTCGCTCTGGCTTGACACCACTGAAGACGTGCCGCACGGTGTTGAGGGGTAAGAGGCAAACATGCCACAGGGCGCCTGGAGTGGAGGTTCCTGGCTATGAGACTGTTCCGAATTGTGCGTGGAGTGACGTTGGGTGCCACAGCAGCCCGAATGTCCGCTGCAGATGTTGTCTGATTTGCCACAGCCATCCTACAGATGCGCCGATCAACCCTGTCTCCAGTGGCCAGGGGTCATCCAGATCCTGGTCTCCTGGTAATCCTGCCTGCCCTGGACCATTGCTGCCAACAGTTGTACACAGTGGCAACGTCCTGACCCATGCGTTCTGCAATAGCACGGAACGAAAGTCCGCCCTCTCGAAGTCCCATTACATATTCACGTCGCAGTCGTCTTCGAGGCATGTTTTACTCAACAGTACAACATCACACACGTTCACCAGTGTCTGAAGTGACACATACGCGCGTCTAATCTGTCATTGGAATGTCTCATTTGCATGTACAGGGTGGCGCTGGTGGCGCCCCCTATAAGTTGTAACCTTGAAACTTGAATCAGTTGAATAAATGTCATATACTGTCCAAATTTCATTCATTTGGCACAAGTCCTTCGTGGTGTTGGGATTTTTTTTCCACCAGTGTATAAATTGAAATGTATACGTTTTTAATTTCCTTGAGAACGACCGAAATCATATTGCCTTCTTAGATTGAAGGTAGGTATCTGGAGACCCATAAAAGTCGAGATTAGAACATCACCTCGATACATACAAAAAATCTTTAAGATTAAATGCAAAGACAGGAATTTAGAATTCGAACATTAAAAATTGTCCAAAAAAAGCATTCAGAAAAACTGTTGAACATATAAAATTTTCTGAGCATTTTTTTACTTTTAGGAAATTTCGGGTAACCGAAAAGCTGGCCTCGTAACAATTGGTGATTTCAAAAACTGTCCTTTTTAGTTTATTCGCGCAAACAAATTTCGTGTTTTAGAAAATTCCTCAGACGTATAAAAACTATTAATGAAAAGCAGTACGCACGAGTCTGCAATGCAATCCTCAATCATTTCAGTTCAACACTACGATTAACCCTGACGGAAAATTCATGTAACAGGTCAAAGTGTTTATATGATGTTAAAGTAATTTTTAAAAGAATATGTAGCAAAATTCAAACATGAAATGCCACAGGAATGTGAAAAGTTGAACAAGTGCCCGAAAAGAATACTTGTGGAGAAAAGTATTTATATATAGATATATTATATCCAAATTGAAACCGACTTTCAGGTATCAATTAGAGAAAATGTATTGTCATTTATAATCATTAATCTTTAATTTTATAATCAATATGTCTTCTATCACTGCATTTGGAAAACGCGAACACGAATGGTGTCCTGTACAGTAAAAAAAATATTCATGAAATATTCATGCGACTACTGCCTTGTAATCAAAGTACGAATGCAGAGTTGCGATATAATAGTCCTACAGTTTCAAAAGCAGGATTAGCACTTTTCGCATGTTGTCATCAGATAGCTCTAGACAAAGAAGTCTGGCCATTTGTGTGCTACACATCAGGATGAAGTCCATGATTTCACATTTTTATCATAAGCTAAACTTCAGAATAAAAACATCTGTAGAGGTAAAATTAATCTGAGTGTAATCGAGACTTGGGCATCTGGGGATCTTTAGGGGCTCGAGTTGTCACTCAATGTGTAGAGAGATCGTTTTGTATTGATTTGCCACTGCGTAACAGACACCCAAACAAATCAGAGAATTCGAGTTTGTTGAAATATTCCTAGACTGATGTTAAGAACTTGAGAATTGGGTTGTTCGAGTCATCTCTCACAAGAATCGGATAAGGAAATTTTAACAATTCGCCAAAACTACCAAATGATTACAAATTCAGTTAGACATTGTACAGCTAGGTAGGCACTTTGGACAATATAAAATGCAAAGTGATGACATTGAGGCTGAAATATATTACAAAAAGCAGATGAAAGAAAAGAAAGAAATGCCATAACAGAAAATTTAGTGAACACCTAATCAAACAATGTAAAAACGATCATTTTAATGTCAGCTAAAACTTTCAATTTAAAAAACCCTCGCTTTGGAAAGCACTACTGTAAATTTCACACTTTATAATTCTTGCTTGTAGAAAATACCAATGACTTAAGCACCTTCTGTAAACTTTAATCTATAATTTTATAATGCTTATGAGCAGAAGATATCAGTGTTGGTCGAGTAATGGAATGTGGAGGGGCTGTCCCATTGATTTTACACGAGACCACACCTATAGGTGTGTAATGAATAAGTCGAGTAATGGAATGTGGAGGGAGTGTCCCCTAGTTTTTACACTTGGCCACACCTGCAGGTATATTTTAATTGAAAACACCTCCCCCCAGCTCATTAAATTTTAATTAAATTTGATTTTTAATAATTTTTGATGTGGAAGGGGTGTTTTTCAGCATGGGTTATGAATTATGAATTTTTTTCATAAGTTTGGATGTGGTCCACCCCCTTTTTCCAAAAAAGTGTACTGTAGGTCCTGCAGCGAAGCACCACAGCAGCTACCCTTCTTTGTGCATTGTAGTGAAGCCCTGTTGTTGCTACCCCTTTCTGCCCCTGGTGTTCACAGAAGTGAAGCACACAGAGGGCATTTGGGGACGATTCAGGCGGTAAAAAATACATGTGTTTTATTTTCTGAGTCTAATTTTTGATTACTTCGACAGCCTAAGCTCGGTCACGGAAATTAGTATTTTTCCTTCCCCGATCAGGATCCATCCTCTTTGGGGAGGAGCATCGTCCACTCGACTGTTGTACGTGGGTGCCCAAACGCTGGCTTGACCACACACGGGCTGCACTTAAACTGGCAATAGTACATCAAGCGCACATGTCGTCATACACTGTAGCAGGCAATGAGGCAAGTTGTAAGGGCAGACAATGAGACATATGGGGTTGTACTTGCCCCAGAATGTGTTCAGTCATGGTCAACTGTATGTGGCGCTCTCTCTAGTTACCTCAATGCAAAGGTGCTGATTATATCGCCTGAATACACAGCCGATCAGGGCACATATACATGTAACGTTGTTTACCGCCAAGTAATTGATTAACAACCCTGCAACAATATTCATACAAAATTTAAAGACCTACCAAAAAACCATTCTGGATAACCCGAACGAATCAAAAAATAGCCACCCGAGAACATTTGTGTATATTAACAAACAAATCAACAATAAAATATATGTGGTTAAGGTATGGAAACTCTTCTTCGCATTCGAATTATCCACTCGCCCTTGTAGTGGGCACCCCTGCCCTAGTGCTTTCCTAAAGTAGATATATATTAAGGCTGCGGGAAAAGGATTTAGTTAGTACTAGTACCCCCTTTTGCTCTGAACAAAGTCACTAAAGACCCCTTTTGCTCTGAGTACTAGTACCCCCTTTTGTTCCCTAGGGCATGTCCAAAAATTAACTTATTTTCAGGACAACTATACACGGCAGCAATCACGTGATTAATCAACAATGACCACACCCAAGGATGGAATCCCAATCAAAAATTATTCAAACAGGGCCCCACCCCAATGGAGACATCAAAATCGAAGAAATTATAAGGTATAAAACATTATTTCAATAATCATGCACGATCTTTTTACTCCTAATGTTGTCACAAGGGAAAGTTCATTTCTAAGAGCTCTCTTTTTCTGGAGCGTTTTGGGATTCGATGACGAACAGGTAGAGTGAGAGAGAAACGATTTCATGATGGCTGACCGGTTTATCATTTCATCATCAATTTTATTGGCGGAGTCCGTCGTAAAAGCGTCAATGGAAAATGAAAACAGCCGCGAGGGTGAACATCTTGCATTAGTAATACTCTATAGGCAACAAATATTATATGCTAAATAAACATTGTTACATTTACCGTTTCTTTATAAAACTATGGACATTATTTATTTCTAGTTTGTTAACAATCTCTTCGTCCACCAAATACCTCACAATTGTTCCATCAAAAAAGAAAAGTACTTCTTTTGTTGCCATTGTGTCGATAAATTGCTATCTGCACCGACTGACGACCTGGGTCGTTTAGAGCATGCTCTAAATGCTCGAAAGGAGTAAATAAAGTGAACTCCAATTATGACGAATACGATAGTCTGCTCTATGTTTGCATGATCAACGCTTGGAGTGAACTCCACGAAGTAAACAGAGTGGATGGAGTAATAAAATCGTGCATGATGAATGCACCTATTAATTAAAGGCAACTAAAACAATGTGTGAGGTCAAAAATGAAAACACCGAGTTGAGTTGGTGAAGCAATGATTATTGCTCGATTGTTAATGTATTGTTGACTATCGTAGCAACAATGATTTTCTTCACTAACTCAACTCAGTGATAGCATTTTTGAACTCGACCAATAATATCTCCATTGTTCACCTGTGATGTTAGCTGTCACGTGAGTCCGAAACAGAGCTCCACTAGACCTGCGAATAGCTCCAGTCCGATATAGCGCCATTGGAATGTGGAAGTGGTGTAAAAATCACCTTTTGGGTGTGGTCAGGTGAGGAAGTAAAGCACACCCACTCCACATTCCAATGGCGCTATACCGGGTGGCCTTCCGCTCACCTTTGTTTCCGCCGCAGCTATGGCATGTCCACAAAGTCTCTCTCGATGATACTTTCTTTCAACAATTTGGTGGGGCAAGCACATTCAACCATTTGGAAGGCCACTGAAAGTATCCGAAAAGATCAGAGTATGGTAGAAATTTTTCTTGTCAAGGAATCTCACCACCAAAGTTAATTAAACGAAGGAGCATCCAAAGTGACTTAAGACCCTGTCCCTAGACTATGTGCAAAAAAAAGAAAACATTGATAGAATTTTTAAATGGTATTCACCTCATATTTTATCAAGTTTTTGACGAGGGTGCAATATCTCGGTTATGCCACAAAAAGGCAATTAATTTTTTACGACTGTTTATAGATTAAAAAATTTAAAATTTAAAATTCTATATTTTTTCAATGAAAATACAATAGGGCAGGGGAGACAACAATTTCGTATCTTACGGGAAAACATGTGTAGTTGCACCAAAGACGATAAGACACCTTTCTTATCGTCTTTGGTTACACCGTAATATTTACAGCAGGGTTGCCCAAGATTTCTGTCCGCGAGGTGCACGCTGGTAATGATCCTTAACCCCCTATTGCACATTACATTGATCAGTTCCTTAAAGCCGAGTTGCTAATTATCAATTCGACATTGTAAAAAAAACAAAAAAAAAACATTTTATTTCCTTCGTTTTAATGTGACAATTTTCTCGATGTCGGATAGAATTGTATTGGGCGGCCGCGGCCCGCCGATAGGACACGATTGCATATTAGGCATTTCGAATCCGATCTGTGAACAATGAAAAAAAACAACATATTCTCCCACTAAGGTTTAAATACTGGTTCAGTGATTTTAGGCTTTTACGGAATGTGCGCCATGCGAGATGAAAAAACAAGCAAGTATCAGTAACAAGAAAAATAATCCTTCATTTAATGGAATCGCCCCCTAAAGTCTGGGAACACTGCATAGGCAAAAAAACTATACCCCTCCCCTCCTGAGTTCTGGACTATCTCCTCGGCTTTGCCCGTGAGCTTAGCCCGCGAACATTTTATATTGCACGCGGGCGACGTGCACGATTTGGACGGCCCTGATTTACAGCCTCCAGTGGAATGATCGACTAACAAAAAGGGGCCATAAGGTTGATTATACCTGGATGGGGGAATTATGATATTAAGTCATGTCTGCGAATTATTTTCTTTTTTTTTTTGTTAATCGATAACTCCATTTAGGACTCTAGATCTTGTCATTAAAGCGTTATCGATTTGTTACCAAATAAAAATCCCCGTTGCTTGTAATGCTATCGTCTAAGTAACCAGGCCTTTTTCATGTCAAATGCTTATGTATGCAAAATAAAAGGAAAATTCTGAAGTTTTTATTAAAAAATGACAAACATGCGATGAAATTGAAGATACATGTTGTTGCATCTTATCTAATTCATTTCAGAAATTATAATTCAAAACTAATATTTGTCCTAGATTTAGTTCTAAAAAAAGCACTTTTTTAAAAACATCATTACGCTTGACAACTGTATTTTGCATTTGTTTGTATAAGAGATTGAAAAGCAATTTTCTTATGTATACCTTCCTAATAAAGGATTAGATTTCATCTGGTAGCCAAAGCAGATATGTTATCACGCATGGTCTGTATGTCAAACAAAGGGTTCGAACAATTACCATTTCATGAAGAAGGGTGACCCCAATACTGGCATGGATAAGGGAGGAAACGAACATGGGCCATATGTTACATTTCTGAATGAAAACGGAACTGCATTTAGGAGGTGGAAATATTTATTCTGAAATTGATTCCTAACCATGTTACACCATAAACTGCCGGAACCTATGGACTATGAATGACACGATCATACTTGTATCACGCTTGGCAAACGTGCTATTAAAAACCTTTTGTGGAATTGTGTTTTCCTCTTTTTCATCGTTTTATGTAACAGCTATCTGGCGCCCCGCAGACGCTACGCCCGAGAATAAATATACCCCCATGCCCTTCCCCTCTCTCTCGCCCCCGTAGCTACGCCACTGGTAACCAATCGGAATAGAATGACAAAAGAATTGAAATTAAAAACATTACGAGAAGCAATTCAGAGGAAAACAGGAAAATCTGGCCAAACGTGCACACGAAACTGGAAATCCACTGATTTGTGTGGGTTTTCAGTGGAAAACAGGAAAATTTGGCCAAAAGTGTGCACAAAACTCTAAATCCACACATTTGGATGGTTTTCGGTCAAAAATGAAGATAAGAAAAAATATACATATGGGTCATTCCACGTCGATTCAGTCAGAAATTATATAGTTTTGGCACTTGACCTCTCAGATTTTAATGAAATTTGGTTATTACAATTGCCCTAGGGAGTTAGTAATGAATGCCAAACATTACTTTTTTTTCATTTTTATGTAGGTTACGAACATTTAGAATTTTTGAAATTTGAGTGGGGGCCTAATCTATGAAGTACTGTAACTTCGGTTGTATTTTACTTAGAAAGATGTGATTAGTGATATATAAATATAAAAACTCTTTAACTATAGATTCTATGTTACATTTTTAAAATTATGTTACGCATGTGCAAATACATGAATTTAAAAAAAGTATTTTATTTATGCGACTTTCTCAAATGGTGGGTATTTTTTTTGGTTGAAAAATTATTAATATCTTACACATACATTCATAAAAACAATACAAAAGTTCAAAATTGTGTTTTGTTCCGTTTTGAGGATAATTATTTTTAAAGCTCCAGTTCCAAGCCATAATACATTCCTTTCAATGTGAATTCATTTAGTTTTTAAAAGAAAATTCAATAAATGTAAAGATGATACGAGGGTTGATCGAAAAGTAATGCCTCCATGGCTGTAATATTTATATTTTTTTACCGATTTTCAAAATTCTTAAATGTAATGCACTATTGACTTTTCGACATTATCCCCATCCCTTCCCACGATTGCACGTAAATAAATGAATGGTGCCAAGATTACATGCTTTCTCTTCCCTACTACCTGACTCCCGCTGCTTGGAGCTCGAGCTTTAAAATTTAATATCTTCTTCCGAAGTACTTCATAGATAAGGCCCCCACTCAAATTTCGAAAATTTTAAATATCCCTAACTTCCATAAAAATGAAAAAAATTAATATTAATTGGCATTCATTACCAACTCCCTAGGGCAATTATATATACCAAAATTCATTAAGTCCGAGAGGTCAGTGCTAATGCTTGCCTGAACTGACGTGGAATAACCCATATACACTATATGATCAAAAATATCTGGACACCCCTCACAGATCATCGATTGGCCCAATGTCACATGATAATGACTTGCACATCATTTAAATAGCTTCCCACATCTTCAGACACAACTCCGCTTGGACATTGGCAAGAATGGGTCGTTCGGCAGAGCTCAGTGAGTTCCAACGTGGAACCATCGTTGGATGTCACCTATGCGGCAAGTCCGTGCGGGACATTTCCAGCCTTCAGATACCCAAGTCAACAGTAGGCGACGTCATTATGAAATGGAAGGCCCGGGGATCAACAACAGTTCAACAACGAACCGGTAGACCCAAGAAACTAACGGACAGAGACCGTCGAGTGCTTCGTCATGTCACCCGCAGCAACCGGAAGTCCTCGGCGGAAAAAAATTGCCAGTGAGTTTCGAAACGCCTCTCAAATGATGCCAGTACCATGACAATTCGTCGGGAACTGCACACGATGGGATTCCATGGCCGTGCTGCTGCCCACAAGCCCCACATCAGCAGGGTCAACGCCAAGCGACGTCTGGAGTGGTGCAAAGCCCACAGAAACTGGACAATGGACCAATGAAAACGCGTAATGTGGACAGACGAATCTCGCTACACACTCTGGCAATCCGATGGACGAGTTTGGGTTTGGCGCATACCTGGAGAACGCTTCTTACCTGAGTGCACAGAGCCCACAGTCAAGTTCGGAGGAGGAGGAGTCATGGTGTGGAGCTCATTTTCATGGTACGGACTGGGCCAGCTCGTTCCTGTGCAAGGAATCATGAACTCCAACCGTTATCTGAATGTTTTGGACAACTGTGCACTTCCAACGTTGCGGCAATTTTTCGGAAACGGGCCATTTCTCTACCAACACGACAATGCTCCGTGCCACAAAGCGAGGCGTGTACAGCAGTGGTTTGCGGACTCAGGGATCGAAGAAATGGGTTGGCCGGCACAAAGTCCCGACCTCAATCCTATAGAGAGTCTGTGGGATGAATTGGAAAGACGCTTGCGGGCCAGATCACATCGGCCAACTTCTGTACCTGAACTGATTCTCGCTCTTCGGGAGGAATAGAGGAACATTCCGGAAAGTACCTACCAACATTTGGTGGAAAGTCTTCCCCGAAGGGTGGAAGCTGTGATTCGGGCAAAGGGATGTGCAACGCCCTATTGATTTCCATGAAATCGTGGCTAGAGCGCAAACGTGCATGTGTCCGGATATTTGTGATCATATAGTGTATACAGGGTGTTTCAAAATTATGTACAATAAATTTAGTGACATATTCTTCAGGTCAAAAGAAGACGAAAATGTTCTATAGCACTTTGTCTGGAAACGATTTGTTTGCGAGTAATCCTATATCATACAGTAGGGAAGCACGGTAGTTAGCGGACGATATTTTAGCAGTTCCAGCGTTTCGACCCAACACTAGGTTGAGTGGTTTGTTCCATTTAAACCTACTTTAGGATTGTTCCATTAGTTGTGTACGATTGTTTCCATTACTGTAGTTTCACTACTGTACATCCACTAGGAATATCAATTTCAGAACGTTTGCGTGCTTTGACATACGCATTACGATTTACGTAAAAAAAAGTCATGTACACGTATTCCAGTGCAGAATACATTGACATGCACCTAATGTATGGTCTTGCGGACGGAAATGCTGTGGAAGCAAGAAGACTCTACCAAGAACGCTTTCCGAATAGACGTTTGCCAAATAACCGAACATTTGTATCTGTCGACAGACATTTGAGGGAGCGTGGTTCCTTTGGCCGTCAAACAGGACAAGAGCGGCCTGTAGCACATTCTCCGGATGAGGAGGATGTGATAACTGACAAGCACCCGTCGTATTTCTTCCATGGTACACATTCCGCACTCATCTGTTTGGCGGATTCTTCACCGTCAGCTTTTGCATCCATACCACCTGCAACTGGTTCAGGCACTGAACCCAACGGACTATCCACACCGACAACGATTTTGCCTTCACCCAGACAGGAATCGTAAATTCTCACAACCAGCACCATTGGGCAGATGCTAACCCGCATGTTACCAGAGCTCGAGCGCATCAAGAGCGTTTCTTCGTGAACATTTAGTGTAGAATTGTCGGAAATAACTTAATTGGCTCTTATGTGTTGCCGCCACGATTGACTGGGCGAACGTATCTTTTGTTTCTGCAGAATGCATTGCCAGAATTACTAGAAGATGTTCCTCTTTTGATAAGATCTAACATGGGGTTCATGCATGATGGCGCTCCAGCACATTTCAACCATGTTGTGCGGGCACACTATAATGCTGCATACACGAAACGGTGGATAGGTCGAGGTGGACCGGTAGCCTGGCCTGCAAGATCACCCGACCTTAATCCCTTGGACTTTTTTCTGTGGGGTCATGTGAAAACGATCGTCTACAGCACAGAAGTTCCTAACATTATGGATCTGCGACAACGAATTGAAAATGCATGCCAAACCGTTCGTAATGCTGGCGACGAACTCTTCCATGACATCAGACGAAAACGAGCCGAAGCGTGCGTGCGAGCTGGTGGCGGGCACTTTGAACAATTCCTGTAATTTGTAGCCACGGGTTTAGTTGGCTGTATCGCGTAAATAAATCGTTTCCAGACAAAGTGCTATAGAACATTTTCGTCTTCTTTTGACCTGAAGAATATGTCACTAATGTTATTGTACATAATTTTGAAACACCCTGTATACAGGGCGCAGCAGATATTTGAGAACACGTGAGTATGACGTAATAGTCAATGCGTCATACTATTTAACAAATCCAATGAGTAGTTTCCGAGTTACAAACTCAACATCCACGTGCTGGTTAGCACTCGCATGTGATCACTGTTACTGTGAATGCGTAACTCGGAAGCTACTCGTTGGAAGACAATAAAATTTTATCGGTATGCACAGTTTATATACCCTATTATTCCTCCAAAATTCATTATTCTAGTCTTTGCAGAACTTGAGTTATTAACTTGTTGATCTTGGTGGCGGCATTTTTATTTCTGTTCATCTCTCAGTTAGCGTTCAAATTCGGACCCACATTGTATTAAAAGAAAGTGTTCATTTTGATCACCTCTGTCATTGCTTACAGTATAAACACTTATTCTGAATCAACTTGTATAAGAAATAGACTTGGTTGTTTATTTATGTTTATTTATGTTTGTTTATTTGCATGTGTGAACAACCAGCCCGTGATGTTGGGGTCAACAGTCAACTGGTGTTTATATGTTGCCTCAACAGTGGTTGATGAAATTAATACATGGCGCAGCCGACGTATAAGATAGGCCCCTGCACTTTAAAGTTATCTAACCATCTTAGTCCAAGGAATAACGTAAGCTTAATCTTCATTGTTTCCATTATCAAGCGGCTATTGTTAATCATCAAGCGGCTATTGTCAATCATATTTCTACCAATAATAAGCCTTAAATTTGGCCGCTTGATGATGATGTAACAATGTATACAGTTTTTGTCCGCAAGCTTTCTCTCTAGGAGGTGTTGGCCAGGCCCTGCCTTTTTCGTCAGCTACGATATTTGCCTTAATGATTCACGTTTTAAAGAGGATATTTAAAAAAGTAATAAATAAATAAAAGAATTATTAAGTAAATAAATAAATAAATAAAAATCATCATTTTTTTATTAAATTCATTGGAGAGATGTAAGAAATTATTCTAAAACAAATAAGAGAATACAACATCTTGTGCTTGCAGCTGCTGAAGCTTTTGCTGAAAACGTGAAAGTAAGATCTTTCTATTTTGCTAATAAGCTTTTGCAAGATCTAGAGCCTTGAGTGGAATCATCGATTAAGGTAAAAAGTGAAGTTAATTCTCAGAGATGACTTTATATCATACCAGTGTTTGTAGACGTGCGATAATTCTCGTACATGTGCGAGGATTTTAACTCATGTACGATATAAGAATCAAAATGTACAACTGAAAGACAAAAAAATGGAATATTCGATTTGCTATGACCGCAGCACTTAAAAGTCTTCAGAAGTACACTCAGGAAAAAAACGGATAAAAATTTAGTTTACATGTTTATAAAAGAGCAAATCCTAAGCTTTATTTTCATAACTGAACCTTTGTTGCATTTACATATGTTAGTTTCTTGGAATTTTTTTTTCATTACGACAAAAAAAGGAATAATGGTTCACCACTGACAAAAAAGGACGAACTAAAAGGTGGCTGATTACTGTAAGCTCTTGATAAACTAATTGTAGTAAGGCTCTGTAGAACAACCACTATTTCATTCCGTATGGGAAGAGGGAAAGATCTTTCCTCTTCCACAAGACAATTTATTATTCAGTTATCCAACGATGGAAAGAAGCAATTTGAAATTTCATATATTGTTAAATGTGCGCAATCAACTGTGAGCAAAGTGTTAATGAAACACAAACAAGGCATGGTTTCAGAAACGATCAGATACAAGTGCGGTAGAAAACGAAAGACGTCGAACAAAGATGAACGCAAGCTGGGTCATCCAAACAGCATCATCAAGAATGAACTGCAATTTAAATGCCGCATTCCCAAAGTGAAACTCCTCATGTCAAAGCAGAGAGCATAACGAGTGAAATGGTGCAAGCAATACATGAAGTGGACATCAGAAGAGTGGTCAAAAGTGGTGTTCAGTGATGAATCGAGCATTTGCATATTCTACGGTGACCGCGGGTGTCGTCTATGGCGGAAAAAAGGGAAGAATACAGAGAGACGAAGTTGAAAAAACTAGTAAAGATTCCAGGAAGCGTGATGGTTCGGAGATGCTTCTCGGTCAGAGGCGTTGAGTCTTGGCATTTGTGAAGAGATCCATTAACGCTTCAGTGTATCAAGAAATCCTCTAATATCTCCTTGTTCCATCATTAGAGACGCAATTTGGGGATGAAGGTGTGATATTTCAACAGGATTTGGCCTCAGCGCATGGAGCAAAAACAACAGAAGATTGGTTTCACCATCATCCTGTTCGCTAATGAATGGCCAGCTAATTATCCGGACCTACATCCGATCGAGAATTTGTGGCATATAATGAAGGAAAGGTTAAATGCGCCTCTTTACCGGTATATTTACAATCTGAAAAAGACTTTGGCTTATTTATTAAACACTTACAGTATTACACTCGTCATTTGTCATCTGATTTTCGAATTTGATTAGCCTGGATTTCACATTTGTTGTAAGGTTTTTTTGTTTGTCTGTTGTAAACTTAATCTTCGTTTGACCCTAATTTGTAGTGGGGAACGAAATTTTTCCTATAAAGATGGGTCCGCAAATGCATCCTTAAAGAGATAATGCAAATTGTACGAGGTAGGAATGACATTACAGTGGGTGTTCAAAATGCCGACCCTGAGCCTCGATGCAGATGTTTAGTCTGCGGTCGAGATTCTCGTGAATAGTGTTTGAAACGCCCGGCTATAAGGGTGATCATGGTCTGGAAAATGCTGTTGGTAAATCCTTTCCGCCTCAGTAGCATTACCCTGTGCCTCGCCGTAGACTAAACATCTGCATTGTTCAAGCGATCAATTGTCCGACAGTGGAGTTACATGTTTCGTTTCCTATCTTTTAAAGGAGACAATACGAACAATTTACATGTTTAGATCCTAATTTGCATGGACTCTACCATTGCCGTCCGGGTAACGCACATCCATTCCCACCTCGTACAAGTTGCATTATCTCTGTAAGGATGCATTTCCGGACCCATGTTTATAGAAAAATATAGTTTCCCGCTACAAATTGTATATGGTATTTCATTCTTGACCTACCTTTCTGAATCACCCTGTATACTATATAACTTTTAATAATATTAAATAAAATTAAAATTGATATAATTTTTCCAGTTCACATCTGGACGAGAATCGTTTGGAAGGCGATAGGTTACGTGCAGGTCAAGAGAGAAGGAAATGTGTCTTGTAAAATGTATAGGATTATTGGCCGGGAAAACAAAAGTTATTCACCTGTAAGATTTAAACATTAATCCTCTTCAAAGTTCTCTCTTTGGGACTGCACACACTACCCCAACTGCTCCCGTTATTGTTGGAAGCATCTTTAGAAGACCTGTTTGAGAATGGCGGACAGCTCCGCCGTCGTTTTCTGCATAATATCTTCTCGTGATTGAAATAGGGTTCCTTTCAGCGGCGTTTAGAGCTTGGGGAACAGCCAAAAGTCGCATGTAGCCATATCAGGGAAGTAAGGAGGCTGACGGACCACAGGAGTGCTCTGTTTACCAGGAACTTCTGAATCAGATGTGATGAATGGGCGGGTGCGTTGTCGTGATAGTGTGATGTTGTAAAAAAATAAAATTTTTTTAGCCATCACATTTTTTTACCCTAAAATAATGTAAGCTTGGATTTATAAAGATTTTTATATCTAGGCTAAGGTATAATGGATGTAAATCTTCTAACTGTAAATTTTTTTGTATAAAACAGAAAAATTATTTATTTTATTAATCAGTTGTGAAGATTTTATTTTATGTCTAACAACAATGTCTTAATGTGAATTGATTGTTTAGTAATTTCAGCTGTTGTTCCATAATTTACATGCTAAAGCTTCATGGAGTACATTACCATTGTTGTCATGTGCAAGTCATGAGCCTTTGGATTGTTACTCCAAATGCTTAAATTGGACAACACAGCAAATTTTCTTCACTTCTCGTCAGCTCTTCAGACTACCAGCTAGGATACCAGCATGGGGACTCCACCTGCATCATTCTGCCACTTTAGTGTTGACATTTCGTCCTGATTGCCCATAAAGATGGATTCAAGTGATAGCTTCTTTTGTGCATATCAGGAAATGTAAGAAACCTTTCTATTTTCATTCTCACCCGTCAAATCTGTTGAGATGGACATTCTTCATCATAAACTTTGACGCAGTTTGTTCTGGATTTCCAGACAACCTCTTCTCCGGATTCCATTTACTACAAACCCTTTTCTTATGTAACCACCACACTGTTGTAGTGCATCATGCTGTGCTGGACTTAGTTAATTTTTTATTTAGGACAATTTAATTTGTTAACTTATGTCCCTGTAACTCTATTTACATCCTGATTGTGGTTGACTGATGAGTAGTCACATTTATATTTATTTTTTTTTAGCTAAAATGCTAATATATTTATTTTTCATGTCTTTATGATGTGAATATTTTAACTTTAGAAGAGAATGTTAAATCTCTTTAATTTTTGTGATTAATTGAATCAATCCATGAGTTACTTTAACTTCATTGGTAGTCCATTTGTTCAAAACTAAATAACTTTATGTTATTTCATTCTGCTTATTTTGCATTGAATTTTTGTGATTAGTTGAATCAATCCATGAGTCATTTTGATCTCATTGGTAGCCCTCTGTTTCAACACTAAATAACTTTATGTTATTTCATTTCACCTATTTCTACATTGAATTCTTCAATGTCCTATTTTGTGTTGGCCTCACAATTTAATTATAACTGTTTTCTGATGCACATATTTGTGTATTCCATAATTTCTGCTATCTAAGCTTGTAATATTCTGGCTTGATTCAAGCATTGGGGTGTTTTCATTTCTAATAGTACTTTATTTAAAATATAAATGCTATATAATTTTTGGGAAACTTAAATATTTTTCTCTTCTTAATGAGAAAGATTTTTTGGGATTATAATACTACTTTTTGATTATTAAAATACAAATATTTTTCTATCCTCATGTGTCTGTCTCTAATTAAATTGTATACACACTAAGTTAAACTTTTATTCAGCCAATCTATAGTTAACCTAAGATTCTGGTAAATATAAAAAAAAAAAATAACACAACGCAATGTCTGATTCAAATGATGTTTGAATCCAAAAAAATCCACTATATGGCACTTTAATGAATTTAATTTTCTTGGTGCTAGCGGAGCATCTTAAGTAATCTTTCTTAAAAAGAATTTGAACAAAAGTTTTCTTATTATATATCATTTCTTTATGAATTTTGATAAAAGCTAACTTTAACTTTTTTTTTAATTCAATATTTTGATATTGTGGCTTCCATTTTCTCCTATGGTATATAGTCTTACTTGACTTAGTAATTTTTCCTAAGGCATATTACTTTATGCCTAATTATAAACCTTAGTAAACTAAAAATCATCACATTTGAATCATCATCATATAAAGTTGACAAACTATTTGTGATAAGTTATCACATTTAGTGACTTTAGATGTCACATTTGGTGCCGTTATTCTATTGACACCAATTAATAGTTGTCACAATAGAGCGAACAAGTTCCTGTTGCCAAAAGGTCGGATCGTTTCCGTCATACAGAATCAGGAAGACGACAAAGGATCGTCAGATAGTACTCTTTGTTGATGGTTTGGCCTTTCAAGAAAATCGAAAAACCGACAGGCATGTACTATCCTCACTCTCTCTCACGATACCAGGCAGGAAGCTCACGAACTCTGCGTACGTGGCCAACTGCACGCATGCGGATGAAGATCACCTACACCTCGTCGCTAGAGGAGAAACACGCGGTTCATTCGTTTAGCCAGGAAAAATAGAAGTCCGATACTTTTTGTATGTCCACAATATAAAGTTTCATAGAAAAACTACATAGCCACGTTACTTATTGTGAGGGCAGTCATTCATAATAATAATAAAATCTTGCAACAAGGAGCTTTAGCTGTGACGTAGAAGAATTACAAAAAATGCTATTTGTTTTATCGTCTAAGTAAACGTTTAAATACCAAAGAGCTAGCCATTTTAATACGATCACAGATAAATGCCAACCATTGAATATGGCATTTGCTTATGGTCATGCGCTTATATCTATCGACTAAAGATGTTAAAATCTTCAGTGGATCAATGCATTCGAGTAGCCTTCAGACTTAATCGTTATCAGTCAATTTCAGAACACTGTTACAAAATCGGTCTGTTGCCCTTTGAGGCCTTCGTTATTTATTGTAGATTGAAATCGTTGGCCAACTCTTTACGTTATCACGAAGATCCTAATCATTTTATCCTACAGTACTTTAATAGCTCCATAGATATTCGTCAACCTCAACGATTTAAATTTGTCACTCCCATGCTACCGAATTTTAAACGTAGAATGTATCCTTATAACACTTAAATTTTGGAAGGACTTGCTATATTATGTGCGTTCTCGTTATAAATGTATTCATAATTGCGCACATTTTAAAAATGTCATTTTTTAAAAAACCGAAGAGATTTCAACTCTGTTTTTATAACCAATGTGAACCTGATTGTGGTTCTAAACTTAGTGAATTTATGACGTAATACTCCCAGCGCGTGCTTATATACAAATAAATAGATAAATAAATAACAACAATAATGATATTAAATTCTTGAATTTAATGCCAAGCTAAAGTTACCAACGGAAATTCATTTAATTCTTTCCAAATTTACCTCTATTTTATTGTTCAACGCAGTACAATTTTTGAGTGATTGAGTTAGTGAGACTCGACAAATCGATATCACGTGCGCGTGCTAACGTAAATAATGTTTAAAAGATGAACAGAAATTAACCGTGTGTTCATTCTTGACGAGTCGATTGTTATATGACATGCGATTATCTTGGTATTCTTTACGGTCACTATTTTTATACGTGAATTTATCTTGAAGGGGTCCACAAAAAAGCCTGAAAAGTTGATACAGCCGAGCTAAAACCTTGAGAGACATATTTCTGAAAACACAGTTACATAAATTTGATCCGTTTTCATGTTATTGTGCAAACGGCGAACGGCCCGATAAACGTACAGATTAAGCGTGCATTCTTATTAGCAGCTTTTTGCTAAAGCTCCTAATAAATATAGATTAAGCTGATTATGACTACTAGGTCAACTGATTTTTCAGTACGTGATAAAATATCTTAGCGCCAATCATTATTAGGTAACATGAATTAACAAATCCTACCTTTCTGAAATGTGTTTTTTCCCGTATTATTGCATAAGCAATATTTCCACATCGCCTGAAATGGTCCCGGAATACAAAAAGAGATGATTGTTTGGATAATTTCCTTTCATCTCACCGAACAGCACGAAACCAAATATACACTCCTTGATTGCTGAGAGCAGCGTCACCAAGAGATGAGATTGGAAAAAATTGGAAAACGTGACCGCAAAACAAATTGGTAGTGAAATAGGAACGACGGCATCTGTTTGGACCATCAGACGAACAATTCGGCATCCAAACATCATGGAGTATGTGAGAGCAAAGGCTGCTCCAAGACTGAAAAAAGTGCACAAACTTGCCAGAATGCAATTTGCGGAAAAGCATCTTTTGGAAAAAACTGATTGGACCAAAATTATATTCAGCGACGAAAAGAAGTTCAATTTCGATGGTCCTGATGGCATCCATAGCTACTGGCATGATATTCGAAAAGAGACGAAGTATTTTTCTAAACGACAGCAAGGTGGTGGTTCGTTAACGGTGTGGGCTGGATTTGCAGCAGGCGGAAAGTTGAAACTCGCTTTTCTAGAAGGAAAACAGAATAGCGTAAAGTACAACGAAACCTTGCAGAACTGTCTGCTACCTGATGCGACCAACATTGCTGGCAATAACTACATATTTCAACAGGGCAACGCGAGCATTCATGTTTTAAACACACAAAGCAGTGGTTTGAAGCCCACAACGTCACTGTTCTGGACTGGCCAGCCATCAGTCCAGATTTAAATCTTGTTGAAAATTTGTGGGGAATCATGGTGCGTCGAATATATTCACAAAATGGGTGCATAAAACAATACAGCAACAAAACAGAATTGAAAGCATCTATTCTGCCAGTGTGGGATTCTTTAACCATTCAGGAACTTCAAAATCTCGTCAAATCTATGCCTAAGAAATGTCTGGATGTTGTTAACAATAAAGGATCCACGATCGATAAGTAAATTATCAAATCAATTCAATGTTGTTGAGCTGAATTTATCTTGTTGCACCCTGCTTTTGTGTTCATTTATTGATATATTTTTTATAGATCCGAATGGGAGTGCTTTTGTTACATATTGCTTTTGTTTTCGTATAAAAGATTGTAGCAAACCATTTATGTTCGATTGTATTAAAAAATGTTAGTTTTTCATGCATTTTGGGGGTGCACCTATCAATATGCTCCTAACTGTAGAATGATTAACCGTAATCAACAATTTTTTGTTGTTGAATTTGAAAAATACTTGGAAAAAAATATGCACGCTTGCTAAACTGGTCAAACCTTAATGTAAAGAAACATTAGATTAATAAAGAAGATATTCGCGTCAATGTTGCTTTGGTTTCACGTGATGAGGAAACAACACCATTTGAACAAGATACACATATTGCAAAGAAATTTATAAAACGAACTGTAAATGATATACTAAAAAAACCCAACTTATTTCAATATTGCTGAACTATGTATTCGTTTCCCCAACACAAATTTTATTTTCTTAAATTGACTTTAAAAAATCAGGTTTCGAGAACGCATGTTGAAATTTTGAGAAAAATAAATTCCGTCATTACGTATGTGACAAATTTTGTGCAGCTGACTCTTTCGAAACGGCAAAAAGCAGAATCAAATGAAATTATTACATTTTTACAAGGTAACTTAAACTATCTATGCCTTGAGCATTTTTATGAAAATTGGTTAAGCCTGACGATTAAATAATTTGTTATAAAAATTTCACATTATGTGAAAAAAGAAAGGCCTATATTCTGTTTATTTGACATTTGCACACAAAGTCAAAAAAATTAAGCTGCGACAGATCTACAAAGTGGGACAATAATGAAAAAAGACTGGAGCAATTTAACAAAAGCAAGATATATTCTGGCAAAAGTGTTTAATGTTTTTCAAAGTATGACCTTTTGAGGTTACAGCAGCGTGCACACAAGTTTTGGAAACATGCTTTAAAATCTTCTGTCTTAACCCTTCCAAGTTCGGCTGCATAGTTCTTTTTGATGTCCTCTATATTCTAAAATCTGTATTTTATTAGACATCATTTTCACATTTCGGAAGAGGAAAAAGTCTGTTGGAGACAAATCTTGGAAATAGCGAGGGCGATAAAGCTCCACAGTTCCGTTACTAGCTAAGAACTCTTTAACAAGCACTGCTGTGTGCAGTCTGGCATTACCGTGCAGTAAGAACAAACTCCGTTTACCATGACACTGTGGCCGTACTCGATGGATTCTTTTAATCAGATGCTGCAAAATTTCCCTATAGTATTCCTTGTTGACTGTTTGTCTAGGCCGAACTAACTCCTTATGGATATGCCAGTGCTGTCAAATAAAGTGACGAGCATTAATTTAAGTGCGAAATAATGATTGGTCCGGTTATGCAATAACTGTTTATTATGTTGCTTACGCGTTTTGGTTTACACCTTCATCAGAGATAGATTTTACAAGTAATAAGGAAACTCGTATATACAGGGTGAATACAAAAGTCTGAACCCCCCTTTTATTTTTTGAACCGAAGCAGATATGTCAATTTTGATGAATCCAATGAATAGCAAGTTGTGGGTGCCTATCCTATAGTTCACTTTTCATCATCCCAAATATGCAAATTAGGACACTTTCAAAATTTATCTCAAAAACCGTAAGGGATAGAGAAAAAACCCAATTGCAAACTTGTTCAGCATAAAATAAACAAAACAACAAAAAATCATCCAAATCGGACCAACCAATCACCCACAATCACGAGGTGAACTGTTAATAGCTTACAAACAGTCACACTGCACAAGGAAAACTGAATGTTGATATTTCCACCATGTAAAGCACGCAAATAAAAAAATTAACATAAATTGCCGTATCCACATTCACTTTCATGCGGAAAAGCAAATAAAAAGCATGTTTTAGCACACAGAAGACGGAACAATTCCAGGATGGCAAGCTACACTGTTCCGGAAATGGTCAACATGATCTTGTGATTGTGGGTGATTGGATGGTCCGATTTGGATGATTTTTTTTTTGTTTGTTTTTTTTATGCTGAACAAGTTTGCAATTGGGTTTTTTTCTCTATCCCTTACGGTTTTTGAGATAAATTTTGAATGTGTCCTAATTTGCATATTTGGGATGATGAAAAGTGTACCATGGGATAGGCCACCCACAACTTCCTATTAATCAAAACTGACATATCTGCTTCGGTTCAAAAAATAAAAGGGGGAGGTTCAGACTTTTGTATTCACCCTGTATAGTTAAAGTGGGGTTGATCACGGGGTTGGGAGGGGGAGTTAGCTGGTTAGCCTCGCTTCGAGACCTGTGTTCCTGATTGGTTAGCAGTGGGGGCAGTGAGATGGGGGAACGGGATAGGGGATGTGAGTTTATAACATTTGGGGCTGGAAATATTGATGATACATGATTAGTTTTTTTAGCGATGGCCGCTCCCTCATCTCACGGCCAACCCACTGCTAACCAATAAGAAAAACAGGTCTCGAACCGAGGCTAACCAGCTGACTCCCCCTCCCAAAAACATGTGCATATATATAGTTTCCTTTTTACTTGTAAAATCTTGCTCTGATGGTGTAACCCGAAACGCGTAAGCAACATAATTGTAACGTGTAAAAGAGCTGTAACAGCTCGTGCAGTAGAACAAAGTAGTCACGGGACAGTGGTAGATAAAATATAAATAAAGTTTATTGGAAAATAAATGAAAAATAAAACAAATAATACCAACGGTAAAGTAAGAAATTAGCCTTTAAATACAAGGCGTAAGAAACAAGAAACTAATTCCTAAACTATTCACTTAATTAAGCCGAGACAAATAATTCGAGATTAAATGCAACACTTAATTACGTAACATTCCATAATCACACAATAATAAATACCATACAGTTCGCTTGGTAATTAATGACATGTGAATACTTTACGAACACTGTAGCTCAAAATATCAGCTACGCTTAACATAAGATCAATTACTCAATAACAAGATAAGCAACTAGCATAAAGCAACCCTTGCTTATGTGTAAAACGGAAATAAAAGCTTAACGGGCAAAAAACTCATAGCTGCAAAAATTGGTTGACAAAGGCTTAAAGCTAAATAACTAATATCGTTTGTAATTTCAAGCACAATTACATAAACATAAATGGAGGTACCGTGACAACTCCTCGTACCAATGTATAGCATTAGCTAAACCAAATTGTCACTCACAAGCACACGCTATAAGCAATCACGTTGAATTATACGACAACACAAATTAAAGTTCACCGGGAAAATCCAGCATAAAGATTTATCAGTCACAATAAAGAAATGTCATTAGGCGCATTCGGCGGCGCTCAGATCTGACTCAGATCTGAGAGAGCAGCGTTCGGCGAGCACTTTGGTACTTCCGCCTGAAAAGAAAACGTGTTCGGCACGCAACGAATCTGTCAGATTCTGAGCTCAGACGCTCAGCAAGCTTTTCTTTTTCTGAGTGCTCAGATAGAATATGGCGGCGCTCACTGCGATGCGAAGCTATCAAAAAAGCTACGAGAGCCAAATCATGACGATGCCCAGTGTACCCTTTCCTCCCTGGCCTTATGGTATACTCTTCTCACGATCGAATATTAATCATGCTGAGTTGTTCATTTGATGCAGATTTTTATTTTAAGTACACTAAAATTAGTAAAACCGTCGTTTCTTCTCAATATTTGTAAAGTCGGTAAAGCCGCGCGTTCAGCAACAGTCACTCAGACGCTCAGAAAAGCAGTCAGATACCACGTGACAGTTCTCTCAGATCTGAGTGCCGGCGAAAGCGCCTAATAACTTGCAGTTCTTAAAAATAAAGCCTGTTTCACAATAAAATCGCCCGAATTTGCCCCAGCGAATCCGCACAGGATGCGAATACTAGCGATTCCGCTAGCAAAGCAGGCGATTTAACAATTTTCCGTTTCCATTTCACAATTAAATTCGCGGCCGCATTAACTATCTCCTGATTGGTTCAGTCTGGATCCGTTCATTCTACGTAAGGTTTGAAACTGTATCCCGAAAGAATAGTAAGCTGTTATAATACGCCCACGTGGATTTGTATATTTCTTCCGTAGCTTTTCCCGATTTTTTTTGGATTTTTCAGCCTTTTTAATCTCTTTCACGAAAGTATCGCGAAGGTTTTTAAATTTTTTGGTAACTAGTTAAAAAAAAATTTGAGAAAAGGTTATTTAAAAAAAAAAAAATCATTAATTCTCGTTAAAAAATAAAAACGAAATATCACGGGTAAGAATTTTTTTTCATACCAGATACGTTCGAAATTTTCGAGACTTGCTCCCACAAGTCGGAAATCAATATATTGTTCTGATGCTCTTTCAGTTTTGTGTTCCAAATTGGAGGCCATTCCATTACAGCAGCGATAAGTTTTTCATTGAAAAGTTTTTTATTGAGAGAACTGCTTGCAGGGGTGGTAGCCATGTTTTTGTTACTTCTCTCCAATATAATTAATAAATAATAAATAAAATCTTAATAAAACTAGTAATATAAAATAAAATAAAATCTGACGTTTCGGATAGAGACTATCCTTTATCAAAGCAAAAAGGATAATTCTCTAAAGGCAATTAGAATATTTTATTTACTATTTATTAATTATTTTGTTAATTATTATTATTATTATTATTATTTATTTTTTATTTTCATTTAATAAATATTATTTATTATATTCCAGGGTTTTTGTGTCTCGTCCTTTTCTCTTATAAATATCCGTTCATTACTTCTCTCCAACTTTCCTCCCCATAGTTCTGTGCGAACCTGAAGCTTCCTGATTGGTTGAAGCTGTCGCGGATTCGCTAAATTTCAGAACCTGTCTGAATTGAAAATTTCGCCCGCAAAGCAGTTGCGAAGAGCAGTGCGGGCGATTTCCGCTAATTGTGAAACGGCAGTATGTGCGGAAAATCTTCGCCTCGGTTGCGGTTTCCGCATTCGCCTGTTTTTCGCCCGCAAACAGTAACTGTGAAATAGGCTTAAGAATAAGAGCATTGTCAAAATAATAGCTCAACGGTCTAAAAACTCTTAGCTACAAAAATTGGTTGAAAAAAGGCTTAAAGCTAAATAATGAGTATCGTTTCTAATTTCAAACACAATTACATAAGCAGAAATGAAGGTACAGCGACAACTCCTCATACCAATGTATAGTATTAGCTAAATCAAATACGTCACTCACAATTATACGCTCTAAGCATTCACATTGAATTATGCGATAACACAAATTAAAGTTCAACGGGAAAGTCCAGCATAAAGATTCATAAGTCACCATAAACGAATGTCAATAACTTGCAGTTCTTAAAAGTAAGAATAAGCACATAGTAACATTGTCATAAACTTAAGAGTCACTGTCCAGGAATTCTCCTTAAAAGTATCATACAATAAAGCCTAAACTCTCCAATGGGGAAAATCTCATTACTTGCAGTAAACTGAAATAAATTAAACATAGAGTTTATCATGAAATGGTTAAACACTTGTCAAGATACAAATGAAAGGTAGGCGAGGATGTGGAGAACTAAGAGCAAGCTATGGTCTTCGTGACAGCACTTTTAACCAGGGTAAACCCAAACCCTTGTCGCATATAGGCACTTAGGCCGCCTGGCCAAACAATTTTGATAACGGTGCTAGAATGAAGCTCCCGTTGATACAAATCACTAAACACCAAACGCAGCATTTGAGCATTATTATCCACCACTAATAATGTACTTACTAAGTTGGCTGGGGAAGCTACAATCGACCTTCCAATGTAAACGGATGGCTCTCGGGCACACGAACTCAAACCGCCAACTGCGTCATTCTTTTCCCGACTCCGCTGTAACGAAATCTCCGCCTTCGTGGCTTGCCGGCAAGGATCTCCCGTCGCCACCTTTTTCCGTTACCGTTCTCGGCGTTGTATTCCAACCTTCGCCGTCTTCCCTCTTTCCTTGTACAGCATACGTCGTGGTAATTATGTAGATAAGGCCTCCACCCCAACTTGCTTTTTTCCTACCTTGCGTTGTTTTTTAATATACATCTAGGGTTGCTTAGTGTTTTTGGGGGGGTGGACGAAAGATTTAGTTTTTATTTATGGTGTAAACTAGCTTTAAATTTCAGCAAACTTGTACCACTCTCGGCGCTCCACGCCTCACATCGGCCCTGCGGGCCTCGTTCAATAAGGCCCATTGGTCACTGTTTTCCGTTACTCGAACGCCTCCGGCGTTCTGTCTACGACGTCTCCCTCCGGGGGTAAGTTAATGATATATACCCCAACCTGTTTGGTCACAGGGGGCAGTTGGTTTCCCCCCGGCCGGTTACAGGAGGCCAATGGTTAGTATTTTTCTATTGACCATTTTCACCATCGTCTGCGTTTTCGTGCCTGACTTCAACCGCTACCACCAGATTTCGTTGCGTATCTAGTATCTAGAAGAAGGAAGTCGGCGCCATTAAACCTAAAGGAGACCGCTTTCGAGTGAAAGAAAACCACGTTCCCACCAAAAATAAAAACTAAACTTTTCGTCCACCCCCCCAAAAACACTAAGCAACCCAAGATGCATGTTAAAAAACAACGCAAGGTAGGAAAAAACGCAAGTTGGGGTGGAGGCCGTTATGTACATAATAATCTAGGTCGTTAACGTATAGAGTTCGCTGACCCTTCTTCTCCCATCATCACTCTTTTTGCTTCCTCTCCGTTCGAACTCTTTTCTCTCTCTCCACGAGTTTCTTCTCGACTCCAATTTCAAATTTTGAAAGTTCGATCCTCGTTCGCATTCTGCTCCCTCATTGGTCCTTCCATGTTGATTGGAATGACGACACTGTTTGCGCTGTTCCGCCCACTTCTTCGAACGAAAGAAGTAACGAGAGCGAACGCAGACGGGAGTGTCACCGGAAGCCGAACTTGGATTCGAATTCCGTGACAATAATTAACAATTATTGCATAACCGGACCTATCATTATTTCGCATTATGCAAAGCAATAACGGACCCAATTCTGTAAATTAATTTAGTTCTTGACTTTTCAAATCGGAATTTGTCTTTTTGAGGGGATGTTGGGGACCGCCATTCCATTGGTTTCTGGGTCATATCGATAGCACCAGGTTTCGTTCATTATCACAATTAAATTCCTTATTACAGAAACCACGTAATTGCAGAATCTCTAATGTTGAGATATTTAGGAAAAACTTCTGATTTACCTAAATGCACATAGTTTTTAACGAAAAATATCCTGAATGTAAAGGACGGTTCAATACATGAAATGGAAATGTAATATATTCAAAAGGCTCAGGATAGAGGGCAAATAAATTGTCCACCGCTTGCAGTTAATAGGTTTCTGCAATAAAATGAATTTACAACATTGTCTTACCATTTTTATGATATTAAAGAGGTTAGTTAAGAGGAAAAATCACAAAAGCTGACTTTATAGATGCATTGACATTTATTTTAGCCAATTAATGATATTTTGTAAAAAAAAAATGACTATATTATCATTCATTCACATTCAACATGCATTCTCTCTTCTTCAGGGTCAGAGACCTCCGAGCAGGCCGCAGCTGACGATAAAGACAGGACTGGCACTGAAGATTCACCTCAAAATAGTGTAGTGGCCTAAACAACAATCCAACCTTCATCATTTCCAAAAACTGAAAAAGCACTGATTGTAAAAATCCAAGTAGGACAAAATGAAGATTGGATTATGGCTGAGATTAAATGGCCAGGTAACTTAAGTGCCCAGGCCTTCTTTATCTAGATGGTTAAACACGTTCTTAAGATAAAGTGTTTCTGCTATAGCTAGCTTCAGTGCAGTTGAATACGAGCTCTCTAGTCTAAGAATAAAATGATACAAAGACTGTGCACATAGATCCAGCCCCAGGTCAAGTATTTGGTGAAATACTCTCTCACTTTGCAGAGTATTTAGCATCCTTATATTAACTTACTTACTTACTTTTCAAACCCGCTTATCCGTTGGGGTCGTGGGGGCAGCAGCCCTATGGAGGATCTCCAGCGATCGCGATCTTTCGCCATCAGGCGCATGTCCTCCCTGGTAATATCCAAGCGACTCGAACCCAGATTCTCCATGTAGCCACCTGGTTCTAGGCCGACCCCTTGGTCTCTTACCCACCGGCTTGGAAAATAACAACTGCCTAGGAAGACTAGTTTGCGGCATCCGTATCAAGTGGCCATACCAGCGCAACTGAGATCTCTCAATGCGGAGAAGTAGCGGCTCAACACCTAAAGATTCCCTTATTGTGCTGCTATACACTCTATCTAGTAGGGTAACACCTGCCACACCTCTCAGAAATCTCATTTCGGCCGCTTGTACCCGCGATCGCACTCTTTCAGTCATTACCCAAGCCTCATGACCATAGGTGAGAATGAGGACAAAGATAGATTTGAAGACGGAGAGCTTGGCCTTGTTACCCAGCTCGCGTTTCGTTACCACGGATCGCCACAGTTCACGTCTGACACAGCTTGCTGCACCGATCCGAGCATCCAATTCTTTCTCCTGCCGTCCATCACTCGTGAATGCAATCCCGAGATACTTGAATTTCTTCACCTGTCTCAATGAACCTCCCCTAACATGGAGAGCGCATTGAGCAGGCTGTCTTGAAAGGACCAGAACCTCGGTTTTAGCCACACTGATCTTCATCCCAGCTTCTTCACATTTGGCTGCAAACCGTACTAGTGCATGCTGAAGGTTCGTGCGAGAAGACTCAAGGAGGACAAGGTCGTCACCAAAGAGCAACCTCTCCACCTTGCAGGCACCCACACAAACACGCTCATCGCCTCGGCTGCCCCTGTCTATCCAGTCCATAAAGATAATGAACAAGAGGGGCGACAGTACGCACCCTTGGCGGAGTCCAATACCCACGGTGAACGGTCTTGACTTAATGCCATTTATCCGGGCACACATCTCAGAGCTTTCGTACAGAGACATGATAGCAACCAGTAATTGCCCATGCACTCCATACTCTTGCAACACTTGCCAGAGCTTCTCCCGAGGAACCCTGTCATATGCTTTTTCGAGGTCCACAAAACAAGCGTAGACCTCTTCTGCATACTCCCAGGATTTCTCAAAGATTTGCCTTAGAGCAAAGATGTGATCCGTCGTGCTTCGGCCAGGTCGGAAACCACACTGCTCCCCCGACAGTTTGGAGTCGACTATTTCCCGACTTCTCCTCTCCAGACACTTAGCGTACACTTTCCTAGGAATGATGAGCAAAGAGATGCCTCGATAGTTGTTGCAATCTCTCTGATCTCCCTTCTTGAAGATAGGGATCACAATTCCTGTCTGCCATTGCTTAGGGGCCTGTCCAGATATCCAAGCAACCTGACACACTCGAGTCAGCCACAGGATACCATCCTGATTTAAGGCCTTTAACATCTCGGACCGGATTTCATCATCACCTGCAGCTTTGCCAGTCTTCAGGGACTTAATTGCCCATCTGACTTCTGTTTCAGTGATACTACCGTGACTATTCTCTGCTCCAAGGTGCACCTCGTATGCCTCAGTTGTTGTTGTCACCGGATTAAGAAGAGATGCAAAGTATTCCTTCCACCTATGCAATACGCTCTCCTCCGTTTTCAGAAGCCTCCCATCTGAACTTTTAATAGCTTGTGATGAAAGAGACTTCTTTCCACGGAGGCGGCGCACGGTCTGCCAGAACACCTTTTTTGCCGAACCATAGTCTGCCTCCAATTTCTCCTCGAACTTCTCCCAGGCCTTGGCTTTAGCTGTTGATACTGTCTTTGCTGCTGATTTTCGCGCCTCAGTGTACCGCACTCGACTCGAAGTTGACTTATTTGCAAGCCATAGCAAATAGGCTTCCTTCTTTGCCTTGACAGCTTCTTGGACTTCACCGTTCCGCCACACAGTCCTTTTCTCACCGCCCTGCGCCACACTCAGCCGCTTACGACCACAGCACAATGCAGCCGAAGTAATCATAGCAGTTTTAAACAACTACCACTCCTCTTCTCCTTATATTAACTCGCTCTTGAATCTTGTGAGATGGTACGGAACCTTTCAGTCGAATTTTGAAGTACTTCCACTTTTCCATTCACTCTTAAATTTTGCATACAAATCTGTTCCTGATGAGAACACATTTAAGAAATTTTTTCTATCCAATTTCGGGCTTTTTCTCCACAAAAAATTTAAATAGATTCATTTTTTTCCTGCATGTCTATTTAGTTTTATTTGCGTAGAGCAGTTTGTGACGTCAGAATTTGTTTTTGCCAATAAGATTGTTTCTTCAAAGTGATAAAATTTAAACTTTCATTTTGAGAATAATAGTGGTAAAACTGCTTCAGTTTTCTCTTTTACTTACTTTAATTACCTTTGGTGTGAAAATTAACGTTTTTTACTCTTTCAAGTTCAATATTCTTATTTATCCCTTTTTGCATAAAGTTTACATGGTAAAATTATTTTTAGGCGGTTCAAATTAGGTAAACCGGAAATTATTCAATTGCAAATATTCGATTAAAAAATTAAAAATTTAACCCTACACATATTTCATGTTCAATGAGCCAACAATAGGTGTCAACAGAAATGAAAAATTTATTAAGCAAGTTCACACAGACTTAGACATTGAAGCCTGTAATTGAAAATATACCGACGCTTGGGCTGCTTTTGAGCGCAGTAGAGGAAGCAAGTCAGATATTTATTAATGTAAACGGGTTGTTTTATCGGCCGACAGAAACAAATTTTAATAATTTATATTAACTCACCTCGAAACCTCTAGATTCTAGATGTTGTGTTCCTCTTAGTACGATGATTGTTGCGCAGTTCTCCGTGAGACGTGAACGGAAGTTAGTTCACCTCTGCGCTAATCTCGACTGTAGCGTGAGTTTTAGCGCAATATATCGCTTATGTCACGAAGAACCAATTAGATTAAAAAATCTAAACTTTTTCTTTTGTTTTCAGAATAAAGAAATAGAACTTCAATATATATTCCTTCACAACAAAATTGGGTAGTGGAAAAACCTGCATTTGTAATTCAAGCATTATTAATATAAAACGCCGTAGTCTCAGTAACAGAGTTTTTCATGACTTATATTTATTTGCAGAATTTATGAATATTTATTAAAAATTACCATCATAAGATAAAATTCTTCACGATTTCATAAACATAAACCTACTATGCAATCAATAAACTCATTTCAGAATTAATAATTCAAAAGCAACTTCAATCCGAAAATTTTTTTTTAAATATTATTTTTTTTACAGCACTCACATAGCTAAATTTTTCATTTCAATGTAATTCTTTGGTGCATGGTTTCGGTGACTATTTACAATGTAATTCTATGAAGACAAGCTTTTTCCAATGGTGATTATTCCTCAATGGCACAAGAAATTTTGACAAGTAATACATTACGACACTCAGCAGCAGGCATAAATGCCGTTACTACAACCATGATCATAGAAGGGAAATAGTGGAACTTCCTTATGCTTATACATTGACAAAGAAGAAAATAATTTTTTATTACTGAAGATTTAATGCTTATCTGAAATCAATTGTTGTATACATTTCTTTATTAGAGTTAAAAGTAAACTAAAAAATTTAGTTTACAATTTTTAATGAGATATATGTAGAAAAAATTGCAACCGAACATTTAAGTGTGCAGTCACTCCAAGTTGTCTCTGCGGCAGTTTTGTGAAGCTGTGGCGCTTCTGCAGATTTGGCTCCAATCACAAGAATAGTTTTGCAGTTTGGGTCGTTTATTTAATTTCATTTAAAAGACATTGTAGAACAAATATTATTTATTTTTTCTTTGTTATGTAGTTAAATAAATTTTAATGAAAGTAAGTATATTTAAAAAATAAATTGATTAAAAATAATCAAATGGATGCATAATCATAGTACTCTCATATCATGATTATGGTACACAAAATGTTTCTTTAAATTTTTAATTAATTTTTTAAAAAGAAGTGAACACAGCATGGTAAGATTCTGTAAAAAAAAAACAAAAAAACACTGACTATTTGGATAGAGTGAAAGTGATAATAGGAGCATAGAAGACGTCTTATATACAGGGGCCTTCAGAGGGGCGGGGGGGAAAATAGGGAGGGAAAGCTAAAGACACTGAAAGAAGCTGTAGAAAGCCCCTTGACAAGTTAGAGAATAGTTGGAAGGAGAGGGGAGTGGGGGAAAGGTAATGAAAGAAGAGTGGTGCCTTTGCGAAGGTTAATGTCATTATAGGGAATTGAATTTTATGAGGAAATGACTCGAAATGCTTTCTTTCTTTTTTGTTATGGAAGTTATTATGAAAAAATATAAGTACTAACGTCCTGTAAGGTGTGGTCACAAAAATTTAAGTAGTTAGCGACTGTATTTTGTTCACCCTGTATTTTGTATTATATCCAGACTAGTTTTTATTTTCTGGCTAGAGAATTCAGCAGAGATGTTTGTAATGCAGTGAAAAGTAAAACAAATAAAAAATTTGCAAAATTGCTCTTGATTATTTGAACTGTTTCTCTGATTATACTTGAACTGTTATTTATTTTTTTAAGAGTATAATTCTGTTTCGGTTCCCAGACAGAACGGGACATGACGAAACGGGACAAGACAGAACGGGACAGACAAAACGGGAAAGGACGGAACGGGACGGTGACAAAAAGGGACAATGACAAAACGGGACGATGACAAAAACGGACAATGACACAACGGGACATAGGCAAAACGGTACATAGACAAAACGGGACAGAATCATGATGTTAAAAGGCAATTTAGTACATTTTTCAAGACCATAATCTTTTATATTTTTAAGAATAATATATTCATATCATTTATAAATAATTATCAAGAAAACATTAAATCTGTTCAAAAAACAATTTTTCAAAACTTTTCCAAAACTTAAGTCAGAAACCATTGATTTTCCAAAACTTTCCAGGTCTGGAAATTTTTTTTCGATTTTCCAGGATTTTCCAGGTTTTCCATGACCCGTGCGAACCCTGTTAAGAATAATAAAAATTTCCAGTAAAAATTTAAAACTAGAAAATTAAAAAAGGCAGGTTTGGAAGAGTTAAACAATCTTTATTTGTGACAATAAATAACACGAGGATCTAAAGTTACAGTTTACTTAAACATCGGCAAAACGGGACAGAATAATGATACATCGATACATCGATTTATTGCCACACAACAATATACTGTGACGTTCAGGTTAAGAAGAAGTCACGTTTGTTCGTTTAAGTGGGAGTGGGTGCGTTCATAATTAGTTTATTTGTCGTTTTATTTTATTTACTGTTGTTTTATTAAGTCTGTGTCGTTGTTTGAGTGTGATTGTTCAGCGTTTAATTAAGTTATCTTTATTGTTGGTTGAGGGGTTAAGGCCGTGAGCGATCGACAATGGTCTTCTGTTGGGACTGGGAATTGTTGGGATGCTTTCCCGGAATATAGCTCAGCTTCCAACGGGGGATTGTTGAGATCGTTTTCGGAGAAAACGATGATCGTGTCAACGCTTTTGTTGAAAAAAAAAAATTGTTTTTTTATGATTATGAAGTTTTTTGTCTTTGGTGTTCCTCTGGACATACTGGTTGATCAAGGAAGCTTAAAAATTATAAGTGATAAAGAATAGTCCAGAGCATGACGACTCGTAATGGAACCATTCTATTTCGGAAAACGGAACGTTCACATAAGCAGCCTCAAGAAGTCACCCCGTTATTGTAAAGAAATTTAATGAGTGTTCGGAAGGAAGAATATACGACGGCATTTTCGTAGCAGCTGGACGACATTGCATAAGTATTCCCTTTCAAATGCTCTAATTGACATTATTTTCTTTGACGTTGTTAATCATTGTTCAATGTGCCTTTTCATTTTGATTCACGGCATATGGCTATATCGGAGCGAAACAGACTGAGGAACGAGAACGCCCGTGGAACCTCGAATGATGAGCCGTGCGAGCCAGCCAAGGACAGTTGGTCACGCTGAACGGAGTAGTATCCATGGAGCAGATTATTAGAAGGAAGGATAACTAGGGTGGCTACATGCGAAGATTTTGGTGAGTTCGTCCCAATTTAGTTGCTAAACTTTAGTGTTCAATTTAAACTGAACTATGAGGAGCGTAACAGATATACCAATGCAG
>JAHWFO010111647.1:60880-97941 GCA_023313115.1 Rhysida immarginata | reverse complement strand
AGCGAACCTGGCACATGCACTCACGATGCTAAATATGGATAGCCGAATGATCGATACTGCCAGTGGGTAACCATCTCCCATTCATGAGTGCCCAAGAGGGGTCACTGTCTCTCCCCCCTTTAGTTGCAATAATAAAGGAGTGACGTTGCGCTATCGAGTGCTATTTTTTCGGAATATTTGTTTCGGGTCATGAATGGGCAGAGCAAACCCAAATCGCTAGCAGTATAGATATAGTCACACTCAAACCTACAGTGGTCAATTGTCTCTGAATCTAGTGAGCCAAGGTGCCGGCTTTGCTGGGCTAAGTCGCTGGAGGTTAATTAAGAATATAGTAACTTATTTTATTTAGCAGCATGCAAACTTCATGGGCCCATTAGTCGTAGTGAGTTTTAGTATTATAAGAGGAATGTGGGTTGTGGTTTATGTAAGATTATTAAACTAAATAAATTAAAGGTACCTAATCACAGTGGTAGTAGGTTTTATTTCCAATTATCGGTCCCGAACCCTTAGCGCTCACCCACCTCGAACGTAGGACAGTAAGTCTGACGACTATATGATATACATAGTGGGGGTGGGGACGCTACAATACAAGTACGAAAGGGACAAAATATTAAATTTCGTGCTGTTTTATCTGTATCATTAAATTATTTATTTTTAAGATATATATTTCTCTAACAAAATATATATTAGTAAAATTTAATTTAAAACTATCATTTCAAAAAAAATTAGTTTTTTAAAGCAACATTAATTAATACAATTCGTACAATTTTTTTTATTCTTTCGCCGTCTATGGGAACAAACCAAATACCAGAAATTATTTGAAACTATTTTTTCAGATATTCAGATATTTATGTCACCAAACAAATATTTTACTGGAAACTGTACTGGAAATTTTTAATTATTCATAAGTGTATATAAATTTTATAAACTATCGTGGAACGTTTTTGTGTGGCGATGAATCGATGATTTGAAACATCGTGATTCTGTCCCGTTTTATCTATGTTCCGTTGTGTCATTGTCCGTTTTTGTCACCATCCCGTTTTGTCATGTCCCGTTCTGTCTGATCACCTTCTGTTTCATATTTATTAATAATAAAAGGCAATAGAGTTTAATAAATATACAATTGAAATTTTATTTTTGATATGTTGTCATTCATTTTAGATTTTATCATTTTGTAAATAACAGTTAACAGGATAATAAGCTTGGAGCCAAAGCAGCAGTGGCGTCATCATGCGGTGGAACATAGAGAACTACGGAGATTCACAACTTCCCTTGTATGATTATGCTATAATGTAGAAGCCACTATAGCAACTGGGCAGGGGAGCTTAGTTGTGGGATGGTGCCTTCTAACGTCAATAAAAGGAAACTTCGCTGTAATTATGAATTTTACGGCTTATTGAAAAATTAAGGATGAAATTGAAAAATGATCAACACAAAAGGCAAATTTTATTTGAATAAATCTTAGATTTTACTTATAATTATAAAACCATAGAAGAATAATTATTTTGAAATTTAACATAACTCAAACAATGGACTTGCTCATTAAGATCATTTCGCATGTTTGATTGAACCAATGCCTTAATTTGCATAAACACAATCTTGCAAATTTTGTTGCGCCTTTCTTTTCCGTGGAGGTAAAAAATCCAAGGTAATGTAATCATGAAAACAACATCATTATGTAAATCACGCTATGCCTGTTTTGGTCTACTGCAGATACTTTATTTTTTCCCACTTAGGCAACGTTTCTTTCTCGCTATTGCTGTAGGTTGTACCCCAATCATTGATGCATGCCTCCTCCTAATTTTCTTACTGTGCTTAATTGGTGATAACACTTTATACATAACAAATGTGTGCAGTGCAGTTATTATGTGACAGAGTCAGTTAATTAGGATTTTTATGGTTACAGTAACCCTCCATGAAAAAAGTTTACATGACACTATCATAATCCACTGGTGCCATCTTCACACATAAGGATTTTGCGAAGCTACAAAAAGCCACAGATTGACATCAAAGAATGCACCATGCGGTCGTTAGGCCTAAAGCCCGACACGATGCTTCGTTATCTGTTTGAAGACTTTACTAACGAAAAACTTTATTATATCCAAACGTAATGATTAAAAAACAAACTCTAGTTTGTGAAGACGTTGGATTCTGAGAATATCTTGTGACTTATTTAGTTTTTCTCCTTTTTTGTTATTATTAGCCCTGTACGATTGTGCTTTGACGCTTGGCATGCTGGGTGATCTTGTTGTTTCCGCTGTGTATACCGAAAGAGTTGTGAGCGTTTCCGGCCGTGCCACCAGGGCGCGATGTCAGGATTCTCTGCGGGATTAACCTTTGATATAAAAGGGAAAAGCTAGATTCAAAGATTCATTATCGTCAATCAACAATCAACTTTATCGTCCTGTTAGGAAAGGACTCCTCCGTATACTGTGGATGACTTAACCAGGTTCATCTGGCTTCTTTCCTAATTCAGCGTATTTCTTTTGGCTATATTACTAGATGAGTGTGGCAGTGGAAGCATAGCTTCCGGACCGCTCGTTTGTTTTTTCTTCCCTGCGCTGTTCGATTGTCAAAGATTCATTCGAATTCAGGCTTCCATGGGCATCAGACTCCCCATCAGCAGACAGGATCAGTCGAGAGGATCAGTCGAGATCATCGAGACCCAGCATGGTAAGGTAATCTTCAGCCATTGTTTTTCTTAGTTGCATTAAATTTTCTTGTCTATTATCCATTGATACTCTTTTGCTTAGTATTTATCTCCTTGTTCAATATTGGGTTATTTATTTGCTGTGTTGATAATGATAATGTACGAACCGATCATAATAGTAGCTGGGTTTTTTTTTCTTTTTTTTTTTTACCGATAATTGATTGTAGTTGGAATCTTGATTGACCCAAAATATTGATTACAACGCTGTGTTTACCTGTTATAGTAGTTTATTGTTAATATGGCATCAGAAAAGTTTGATATCAAAGTAGTAACCTATGTATGTAGAAACCTTAGCTTTCTGTTGTGTAATTAAAATTTTATCCAGTCTAACCCTATACCTTGACTAAGCTTCTTCATTCTCGATATAACCACAACGCATTCACCACAATTACACCCTCTTCTGTTAACCCTCTTACGTTTTTTAGCACATTCTGAATCGCAGGAACAAAAACATTTGGGTTTCTTTTTAAAACAACATTTACTCGATGAAAAAACGAGTTAAATTCCTCTTGTTTATCGGGATTTAGCTGGGCCCCTTCACATGAATTTTCAGCGTCACACTGACAAGGGAGTCCCCCATAGCCTATCCGCTTTAACAATGGGCTCTTTGTATGGTTATGTGTGCTCAAATTTTTCCGTTTTCGCGGTTTATTTTGAAACACACATAATTTTGCACTCTTTTATTTTGCAAGCATCTATAGTAGCTTCAGATGAGTAACACATTTCAATGTTTTGGAAAACTGTGACACACATGTTCGAGGAATTCCCTTGTGAGTAACAACTGTACATCAATTACACTATACACTTCAGGAGTACTTGGGATGCCATGTTCATTCTGATTTTCAATTGAACTCATTGGTGCTCCATTATCTACACTACTGTTTAAAAAATCGCAACACCCTGATGGAATGGTCTAATCCATATGCAATTTGCAATATTTGCATACAATGGGTCAGAGTATAAATGATTACATTTTCAGAGTAATTAGTTGAAAGAACACCATGCCTCGACGACGACGAAGGGTACCATATCAACAGCTGACAGACTTTGAAGGAGGACGCATAATTGGTCTGCGTGAAGCGGGACAATCGTATCGTGACATTGCTGCTCGTGTAGGAAGTAATGCAACGACAATTGTGCGTGCATGGAGGCAGTGGAGCGAAGAGAACAGGGCACACCGAAGACCAGGCTCAGGAAGACCCAGCACGACGACACCGCGAGATGACAGACACCTCTATCGCATGTGTGTAGCAGATCGTACAGCCACTTCCACAGTGTTAGCACAACAGTGGGGTGTTACAGTAGGCAGGACAATGTCTGCTAGCACTGTACGACGCCGTTTGATTTCCAGAGGATTGATGGCACGAGTACCATTGTTGCGGATTCCTTTGACTCAAAACCACCGGCGCCTCAGGTTGCAATGGGCCCGTCCACACCAACAGTGGCAAGCTGAATGGCAACAAGTTGTGTTTTCGGATGAGTCAAGGTTTAACTTGCAGCAACATGACGGCAGGATACGAGTCAGAAGACATCGTGGCGAGCGCGACCTTCCAGAATGCATCCTGCAGCGTTATTCAGGACAAACGCCAGGGGTGATGGTGTGGGGTGCAATCAGTTACCATGGCCGTTCCCATCAGATCAGAATCCATGGCAATCTGAACAGTGACTGGTACATCAGGGAAATTGTGCAACCCGAGGTCATCCCCTTCCTGCAGAACCTTCCAAGCGCTGTATTCCAACAGGACAATGCCCGACCGCATGTGGCCAGAAATGTCCTCGCCTTTTTCCAAGCACATCAGACGCCCTTGTTCCCCTGGCCTGTTCGTTCACCAGACATGTCCCTAATCGAACATGTGTGGGACAGGGTTGCTCATCGATTGACTCGTCAGACTCCTGCAGCAGCAACTGTGGATGAACTGTATACCCGTGTAGACAGAGCATGGCAGGACATTCCCCAGGCCCTTATTCAGAGCTTGTTTGACTCAATTCTACGACGTTTAGAGGCTGAAATTGCATCCCACGGTGGTTTGACCCGATAATAATGTGACAATAAAACGCATTGTATTGACCTGAAAATCTAATGGTTTCTTTTCTGATCTATGATATGCAAATGCTCCAAATTTAATGCAGCTTGGGCTATTTTATCAGGGTGTTGCGATTTTTATAAACAGTAGTGTATATTATTAAGGGACAGGAACCAATTTGGTGGGGGTATATTTCTTGTGGCTACATAAAACATCACCTCTTTTGTTTGAATACAAGCTAAATTGTACCCAGTTTTGAGCTCATGATCCACGATAACTTTTAAGACGGCTGATGCATGCTTGCATAATTTTCCAGTCTGTCCTTGGATGCACGAGCAAACACCATGAACCATCAACTTTGTATTCTTTCCTCCCTCCCTTGAGGCCAGGCACAATGTATACTCTAGGTATGTCAGAATGTTTTGTAATATTATTTTCTTCTATGGAGACTGCCTGTTCTTGTGCGAGCATTTTCTTCAGCACTGTTTTGGCATATCGTCTATTGCAAAATTCAAGTTGTTTTTTTCAGTATAAGTCTTTAAAATAAAGTCTACCAGTTGGTGACATTAAATTAAAGCCTACTATCACTCTAACTAAGATACAGTCCTTAAGCTTTCTAAATACCACTTCTACATAGTTCGTCGTGTCGCTTCCTTTTAACATAAAATGTCGACGATAACACGTCATCCTATCTTTGCGATTCTCCCACATTTGCATATAATGGAGAACAAAATTAAGATATTTTTTGACGTCAAATTGGACAACAATAACTCGTGATGTTTAATTGCACCATCTTCAGTTAAAGAATATAAGACATTACTAAATAAGAAATATAATTCCTGTCAGTCGTAGGTATGAGTAGAGTCAACATCTCCTAGAGAGAAGGCCTGCGGACAAAAGGTGTATACATTTTTCCATCATCATCAAGCGGCCAAATTTATGCTTATTATTGGTAGATATACGATTAACAGTAGCCGCTTGAAGATGATGTAACGTCCAGTTTGGCGTTACAAGCCTTCTTTCGTTTCTCCCCCCTCCCTTTTCCTGTCCCATTATCTCGACCGAGATGTCCGACCTCAACATGGCGAAATCAATTCTACAGAAATTATTTGTGGACGTCGATTATAGATGGTCCTCTTATAACAAAGAAAAGAACACAATAGACGAGTTCAATATTGTTCGCCAACAAAGGGAATTTATTATACGAGCTTCCCGTCGTTAAGGAAAATAAGACATAAAAAATATAATGAAAAACGAAGATATAGAACGACGGCGGCCATCAAACAAGTCAGAGTAAGATGGAAAACATCCGTAGAGATTTGCCTGCAAAGGACGACTTTGCCTTCTACGCGTTCCGTCCCTCGTTCGGCGATGTTATAGAAACCTACCATAGTTGAAGACGACGGTTTATTTAACGACATGATTTACACACAGATATCGATGTTCGACAAACGGAAACGTTACAAGAATGCAGACGACTGATGTATTCCAGATAATAACGGAAAGCGATTGAACCTAAGATTTTAAGCGCAGTGTTCGGGCCATACGCTTGAAAACTCTGTTTTTCTTAATTCTTTTGTTTATATACTCTTGCAGAGTAATTGAAACTTGTGATGGCGAAATTAGACTCCCAATGGGCCTCAGCATCCGTCCACTTAATTCCGAAGGAAGTCCTGTTCTGTTGTGGAAACATGCAACTTAAAGAAAGCAGTGAAGATGAACGAAGAAATACTTTTGGTTACGTAAGACTTGTTACTAGTTTTAGCACAGTAAGCACCCCCACTAACCTGCTCAAATTCATGTCCTCATTTCGGATTTGGGTCTTCCCCTCCCTTACCTCGTTATTTTTAGATTAGCATTAGTACTCCCTTTTCCGTCCTTACTGTTGCTTAATTCCTGCTTCTCCAGAAGTTCTTGAAGGACTTGTATAGGAACTATAACGAATCAACGTGATTCCCACAACTAGTTGACTCGTTGATAGATATAAATGCTAGAAAAGGAAACTGAAAAGGGTGTTGATATTGCGCACGAATGAACTTCATTATGTATCAGTTTAAGACAGTCAATTAAAGCCCTTATCCACGCCTTGTTGTAAACTGTAATAAAGAGATAAGATAAACGTTAGCGAATGGATTCTGAAAATAATGAACGTGAACAATAAATACTGTGTTGAGAGAAGATCATAGATATATTTTTTGAAACTTACCTACGACCTCTAAAGAATGTCTTGTCCGAATCTGAACATAAAAGGATTTTAAATCATGATGAACAATTTATGTAAGAAGAATGCAAAAACGATAAGAAAGACTTTTACCTATTTTAACTAATCTACGTATAGAATGATCTCGTGGATTTTTTAGACTCTGAATTTTAGATTATTACTGTTGTTGAAAGATTTTCCTTTTTATTAAACTGTATGTAAAAATAATTTTTTTTATCTGAACGCCCGCTGGCGATAAAGACCGGTTAATAATGTTTCATAAAGAAATACTTTTGTGCGCACAGAAAACGAATGCGAAGTGCCCTTTTGGTGAAGCCCCTCCGTAAGATTCGCGCCTGAGAGGTCTTATTCGAAGACTGAAAGATTGAGTTTACGGCAGTTGTTCCATCTCATTGCATTGGGTTGAACAAAACATGTTAGAAACCAAAAAACTTCCATTTGTTTTTCTTTCAACCTTTCTATCTCGATGAATCTTCGTGCTATTTAAGATTCTCATCCAAATGAACCCTTCTTACAGATAAATACACTGTCGTAGAGAATTCTTGCGTCACATCCACCAGTCTTATCCCTGCTTTTATTGTAGTCATGACAAAGGAGGAATTTTCATAATAAAGCCACGGTTATTTTTGCATCAGAAGCAAGTTTGTCCTAGCATATTTAATTTTCTTTGAACTAGATGATGATGAGATTACGTTCCTGTGCCCTGTGAAGCTGAAAAACTAGAAGGGAGCTCCCGACATTATTTATAGATTTGGGTTTAAGATTATACATGTTGGCTAAAGAACCTAACTAATGACCATTGTACCTTTTTCTCTTTATAGTTTGTCACTCTCTCAGGAAGATCTCTGTACGGGAAGCGCCTCTGAACTCGTCGATCCAACTCTGCATATTTTGCACGTTACAATGTAACAATGTATACATCTTTTGTCCGCAGGCGTTCTCTCTAGGAGGTGTTGGTAGAATGTTTTCGGTTACACAGCCATGAAACTGAGACCCTAGCAGAGTAGAATCTGGAAACTGATTCTGCAGTGGTCAGCATTCTTGTAAATCATTATCAGTGAGAAAAACTTGTCGGCTAATTTTCCCAAAAAACGAGTTGCCAGGAAGTATTTCTTTTAATTGAATAAATGCATTATTAAAGACATGCTCTTTTTCACTGTCTGTGATAAAACTGCAAGAGGTAAACCTCCAGCTGCAGTTGGTGTTACAAAAACATACATTCGATGCCTTTTCTTTGTCCATGCCCCGAGAAACATCAATCATCACAAGTTCACATGCTTATGAAACTGATGAATGTATTCTACACATGATTGGAGTGCATATGACAATGCAGTAATGATTATCTTCAGTTTCAATATCTTAGCTTTTCCTGTGGTGGTTTCACTCAAGTAGTCTCTGTAAACTTACTAGCATGTTTTCTCCAGAAATGCAACCATACTTTGCAGATAATTCTTTTTCAAAAATTCTTATGCACTACTGAATAAATAGGAACGTACTATCCATCAGATGCTTTTTTGAAATACCTGTCTCCATGTTCAAGTAGCAAATCTGTTTTTAAACAGTGAAGTGCTGAAGCAGCATTACGTCCTTTACGGAAAAGTGATTTCAGTTTTTTCTTTGAATTAAGAGAGACATCACGGTATTTAAAAGTTGCTACAGTTCCTATAGCATGATTGTGAGAGCCCTTCAATGTAACTGTTGTAGACGAATTTTTAAGCCGACTGGTATTTTCTGGGTCTTGCTGGGATTTTTTTGAAAATGTGGACCTAGTATATAAACGTGTATAAATGTTTCACTTTGTTTCTACCAGTTTATAATCATAACATGATTAAAAATTATGTATGAAATTAACTTAACGAAGCTCAACTTTGAACTTTAAATTGAAGCGT
The DNA here is from genome assembly GCA_023313115.1 of Rhysida immarginata. Classification (NCBI taxonomy): domain Eukaryota; kingdom Metazoa; phylum Arthropoda; class Chilopoda; order Scolopendromorpha; family Scolopendridae; genus Rhysida; species Rhysida immarginata. The sequence continues at coordinate 89,097 of JAHWFO010111647.1, read as the reverse complement.
TGCTGGGCAATTTGTATTTTTGGATGGTCCAGTGCCAGAAACTCTGCTGTCCGTCGCATGAACACATTTTAAATCAACTTTAAAAACATTTTTTCGGCCACTTTTGGGATACGCTCTAGCTTTCGTCCACGTATTAAAGGGTGATTGCTGAACTCATTAAGCCAACACTTGGAGAACATAATATTAAAAAGGCAACATTATAAATTATTAATCTAACACAGAATAAAATCAATGGTTAATTATCAATTAAATAAATCTCGGTTGATGATTCATCGATGACTTCCTTAATATAGAACGCTTCCAGAACTGATATCGTAATAATTAAAACCTTCCGGTAAATCAGATATTTTTTACTTTTGCTTAGACAACAAAGCCCTAAAATCTTTATTAGTATATATTAAATCAAGTATCTACAGCCTGCACGGACCCCGTTAATGTTTTTCCTCGAATAGAAAGCAAAACAATGTCTGAGCGTTGTAGTTTAACATCCAACTTGAAAGCACAAATATCGGAAATAGAGCAACTGGATCTTCAGATGGAGTTTCAGTGCCGACAAAACTAAGACTGTTTCTCCTCGAATGCTGCTCCAAGTCATCAATCTTGTAGTGCAGCGTATCTATTTGTGAAATGCCATTAATAAATAATATCTTGTACACATTCCAAGGAGGAGCTTTAGGAGTCAAGCAGAAATACATTTATATACATGGTGTATCTGAACGATCTGTACAAACTTGGAGAAGAGGTAGTATGCGTGATTCTAAGCCAAAAGGTTCATATGAACATGCGTCCGAATTTGAGCGATAACTGAGATATGAACAGAAATAAAAATGCCGCCATCAAGATCAACAAGTTAATACCTCAGGTTCTGTAAAGCCTACATTAGTGATACTTGGAGGAATAACAGGGTACATAAGACTGTGAATACCGTGAAAATTTGATCGAATTCCAGCGAGAGGTTTCCGAGTTATGCAGTCAAAATTGCTCACAAGTGAACACGTGTTATGATGTTGAATGAGAACTCGGAAACTTCTTGTTGGAATTCGATCAAATTATTACGGTATACACAGTTTTATATAACCTATTACACCGCCTAATTTCATTATTCTAGGCTATAGAGAACTTGAGTTATTAACTTGTAGATCTTGGTGGTGGCATTTATATTTTTGTTCATATCTCAATTAGCTATCAAATTCGGAACCATGTTCATGTGAACTTTTTTTCTTAGAAACTCCCATACTTGCTCCCCTCCAAGTTTGTACAGACCGTTCAGATACACGCTATATTTATTAAAAAGAAACTAATTCCCCCCCCCCCCCTCCCCCGAGTAGAGTAAGGTGAGTGGCAAATCCTGCGATCATCTATTTTTACCCCTTTATCTGCACTTTTTAACTGTCTCCAAGTTTTTTAATCAAAAAATTAATTTTCTCGAATGTAATATAATATGTAGAAGATGTAAAAAAAAGCATGTATTTTCTTCCTTTCTCATCATTTCCGAACATATGAGATATCACATACCATATGTTGTTGCTCGGGAAAACTCAGATTTTTTATGTAAAAATTGATATAATTTTATTTGTAGTTAATTATTCAATTTTTTCTATTCTTTAAGTTTTTTTTACTGTTTTGCAGACAGTGATTGTTGAGTATATATTGTTTTAATAAATGTTAATTAAAAAATCTCCACGTGATTATCACTGTCTGCAGCTAGTTGTCCCTCGCGAATAATTTTCGTGATCATGAGGATGTGTGTCCCACTATTGTTGATTTTCTTTCCGTGGTTACTATTTTTTTTTAATTTCAGACAGACCACTTCCAGCTTCTGGCTTGACCAGTCGTCCCTCCTTCTGGTCCTCCACGTCCTTACTAGCCTGCAGCATGACGTTCAACTTCCATTTATCATTTTCTACACAATGCTCTGCAAATTACTCCTACTCTGCTGTTCGATGTTTAGTTTCTTATTGAATTTCTCACTTTCTCGCGGCAGCCATGATTCTTTTCCGAGCAGCATTGCTTTGCGGGTTTACCCATAAGCTAATAATGAAATTTCTTTTAATGCTATTTCAAAAATAACGCGCATAAGGGACGTAATGCTGCACATTTTCAATCTTATTCCCTATTAATAATTATAATTTCGCAGTCTTTCTTTAGACATTAAATGGGTATTTGAAATTTCTTTTCCTTATTCTTTATACGGAATTGGTCTGTCTTAATTTTTTTTATATTTAATCTCATTCGCTCAATGTAGCGAATAATATTTCTCGTTACAGTGATTTGCTGTATTTAACGTACATTTAGGTATTTCTTTATTTTATTCCGAGAAATATTTTCTTTTGTAATTGAGATCGCAACGCCTATTCCTCAATTAAATCATATTGTATAGAACATTCTTTTGTACAGAATTTTTGTATTTTATAAATAAATATCGCAATTTTTAAACCCTATTAAAGGTTTTTTAACGAGCCATATTTACTCTTAAGTTTTGGGGTTCTTTCTTTTAAAGTACCACCTATTAAATTCTATTTATTTTGCTTCACCCTCTGAACATATGGTACCAGAGCGTGGTTTCTTTCTTTTATTTTAATACAATATGGAGGAATCATATTTTAAAGAGAGTCGTTCCCTTTTTAGGCCAACGAGTGCCAATTATATTCAATGGACGTATCGAATTTTAACCTTTCTCGAAACCAAATGGCTAGCCAAATATGTCCAAGAAAAGGTCTCTCTCCCTACAGAAGCATCAGCCAGCTCATCCATGCGCCTTGATTGGGCAAGAGTACGGCATTACCTCTTGAGTATGGTGAGTGATGATATTGTCATCATGCTTCAAGATGACAATCCCTATACATTGTGGGAAGCAATTAAGCGTCGATATGGAAAGCCGGATTCAGTGGCATAGGCTGAAATAATGCGGCGTCTCTCAGCCTTGCGTTTCTTAGACGCTGATGATCCGAATGCCTATGTAGCAAGAGCGCTACAAATCCGTGCTCAGGCTGGAGCCGTGTCCTTGGTTCTGGATGATAAAATTTTGATTGACCATATGGTCGCAGGTCCACACTCAACTTATACTCTATTGAGACTCGCGGTCCAATCAAAACCATCAATGTCAATTGAAACCTTCCTGAGTCAACTAAATGCGGTTTTTAAGGATCACAACACGCTAAATTTCTCAATAGGTGTAGCCTCGTGTGCCACCTGTGTTTCTTCCCCGCGTCCACATCCAAATGCCCGTCGAACAAATGACGTACCATGCCATAATTGTGGAGGCCGAGGACACGTAAAAACAGTTTGTCCGTCCAAAGTTTATCCCACTACTGCAGGTCCAGCTACTTCACACACCGCGATACCCTCTCGTTCGAAGGATCCTGCATCAACAAAGCGCTTTCCTCGTGCATCAGCTTCACGTCCTAAGCATAAGCCTCGCAGATCGAGTACAAAAGGACAAAGCAAGAAACCTGCAGCCAACTGTTTTGGTGTTCCAAACAAGGATTGGATAGTTGACACGGGCAGCTCATTTCACGTAATTAAAGAAAAACAGTTCTTTGATTCTTTTCAAAGCTGTCATAAGCGGATAAATACTGCAGACCCTAAGAAAACGATTGCTGCCATCGGTACTGGTGCGGCAAGCGTGTTATAAGATTCAGGAACAATTTTAAAACTCCATGACGCGCTTTATGCTCCAAACGCGCACCTTAATCTTGTCTCCAGTAATCAATTATCAAAGCAGGGTTACAGTCTTCACTTCGGCCGAACTGGTTATTCCATTACTTCAGCCAAGTGCACGACCATCGCTGCGCAGGAGGACGTGGAGGACCTCCCGTTCCTTCCCGTGGTCTCAAATATCCATTCAGTTTTCCGAACGGACCCCCCATTACTATCAATGGCTGTCACTTATAGTGACATCCACAATGCATTGGGCCATCTTTCATCAAAAATACTCACCGCATCCGTGAAACACCATAGCATGTGCGGTCTTGAAGTTTTGCCGCCATTAATTGATGACCAATCATGTGTTGCATGCCTTCAGGCACGATTATGCAACGCCCCTCACAACATTGTACAAGGTCAACGGTCAACACGTCCTTTACAGCTATTTCACGTGGATAGAGTGGGACCAATGCCTACCACTTCTATCCATGGAAACAAATTCCTGTTAGTAGCCGTCGATGATGTCTCCAAAAAACTTTCGTTTGTGCTACTCCGACAGAAAGTGAAGTGCCAAAAGCGTTAATAGACTTAATACTAAAGCTACAACGCTCTACAGGACAAAATCCGGAGTATATACGTTCCGATAATGGAACAGAATTCACCAATGCGGAGCTAAGTGAGTTCTGTACGAAGCAAGGCATATCTCAAAAATTCACCGTTCCTGAGAACCCCCAGTCAAATGGTGCTGCTGAGAGAACCGTACGCTCCATTTGCGATGGAATTCGAGTTCTTCTTGCATCGTCAAAAGTTCCGCACCGATTCTGGGACCATGCTACGACTACAGCAGCATTTAATCTGAATTCTTTGCCTAGACCAGGTCAAACTAAGTCCCCTGAAGAGATATGGTCCAAAAAGAAACCGGCCATCAAATATCGAGCTCCTTTTGGTTGCCTGGTATACTATTATATACCCAAGTCGCACCGATCAAAGTTTGACGCTCGCGCCAAAAGTGGTGTTTTTATGGGATACTCCGCTTCATCTCCTGGGTACCTTATGCGCTCATTGAAAGCAAGTTTTTACGAGCACGTACCGTTCGTTTCTTTCCTAAGGTATTTCCAGAGTTCGCAAGAAAATCAGATCCATCATCTGTTCCTCTGGTATTTCCAATTCACATGGAACCCCCAGTCTCTGAAGCACCACAGCCTGATGAACCACATATCATTCAGAGCGTGCCGCCAATCTCACCGACTTTAACATTAGACGAGACAAGAATGCAGGTCCTATCTGATACTGAGGACACGCTAGTGGTCACACCTCCATCAGAAACCACATCGATGGAAGATGCTTCAGTTTGTTCGTCTAAATCACCAGTTAACCAATCACCCATTGAAGTCCCACAACCGGTATTACGACGTTCACAAAGATTAAAAGAGACGACAAAAAACCAACGTGCCACCGTATGTCATCCTGACTTTACTGACTCCGACTTGCTAATCACTCCGCCAATCACACCCTAGTCTTATGAACAAGCACTCGCTTCTCCCCAACATCATCAATTAGAAGAGGCCATGCAAGATGAATTGAATTCACTCTTGCTTCATCATGTCTAGGATTTAGAGTTTCCACCACCAAATGTCAAAATTTTATGGAGCAAATGGATCTACCGCATCAAATACAATCCTGATGGTTCGGTGTCCAGATTCAAGGCAAGGTTGGTGGCTATTGGCTCGTCACAAGTCTACGGGAGCCAGTATGAGTAAACTTTCTCACCTGTCATCAGAATGGAATCCCTCCGCTTACTGTTTGCCATAGCTGCAATTACAGGGATGTCACTGCGCCAGTATGACGTTCAAATGTGCATATCTTCACGCACCGATAGATCACACAATATATCTCTCGCCACCCAAGGGATTATCAATGCCAGTTAATCACGTCTGCAAATTGCGTAAATCACTTTACGGCCTCAAACAAAGTGGAAGCTGCTGGTACGTAAAATTGTGTCAGCTTCTCACCCGAATAAAATTCACTCCATCCAGAGCAGACGATTGTTTTTTCTACTACACCAATGCTGGGTGCACCATTCTCTTAACAGTCTACGTGGATGACATCGTGGCAGCAACAACAAATGTCTCCATCCTGACCTCCATCATGGACAAAGTGAAACAAGAAATCGATCTCGTGGAGTTAGGAGTGGTAAAGCATCTGCTAGGTATGAGTGTGTCACAAGTGAACGGTTCAATTCATCTGTCACAGGCACATTATATTAAGCAAATCCTGCATGATTATGGCCTTCAAGACATCAAACCAAAGACCATGCCACTAAGCCCTCATGTGAACCTTGATGATACTGCGGATTCACAACCGGTCGATTCTACCAATTACCAATCTCTTCTCGGTTCCTTAATGTATGTAATGACTTGCACGCGGCCGGATATAGCTTTTGCAATTACTAGGCTGTCGACATATGCTAAATCGCCTACACATTTGCATATGATTGCTCTTAAGGGCGTCGCTTTTTTTCTTAAACACACATGCGACACATCACTCGTTTTTACCCCATCTACGGGTCCTTTGTGCTCATTCGCTGACGCTAGCTTGTGTGTCACCCCACAGAGTAAAGGATACTCTGGAATTTTGTTCAAAATGGGGAAAAATACCATAACCTGGTCATCTAAGAAGCAACGTTTAGTCGCCCTGAGCAGCTGCGAAGCCGAAATAATCGCTATAAACGAATGCGTGAAGTCACTGAAATGTCTTTGGGACCTCATAACCAAGTTAGGACAAGGGGAGTTTGTTTCTTTCCCCACAATCATTTATACTGAATCAACGTCTGCCATAGCATGTCTGGGAGCATTAGAATCGAAGAATAGGACAAGACACATCTTGAGATTGCATAATTTCATCGCGCGAGAAATTAATCTTCAGAATGTGATTCTTACCTACTGTTCTTCCCCCGACATGCCGGCAGACGCATCAACTAAACCTTTACCTGCCCCTGCTTTACGCAGATTACTGGATTTGTTATCCTTATCTGAGCAGGATAAGTAATTATTTATATTAAATTACTTAACTCATTGGTTTGCTGGCCTACACGAGGGTATTTACAAAGTTTATCTTGTTCCTTTAAACTTCATAATTGCAAAGTTATTTACTTCGCGGGATGAGAGGGGTTCTAAACGCAATATTTTTTGTTAAATGACTTAAGCTTTAACATCACAAAAGGATATTTTCTGGGCTTGTTCTTACCTTACGTGAAGGCAGTAACCACATTGTTTTTCTACTACATATGTATTTTTTTGCATTTATTAACGTATTGTATGTTTAATATACATTTTAATTATGTTATACCAAGATGCAAAATATACTTTTTGTCTTCTTTTGCTAAAAAAGCAAAACATACTGTGTGCGCATACAAAAATGAAAGGAAATAATAAAGGCATAAATGTTTATTTGTTTATTGTAACTTAGACAATTTTTTTTTTGAATCTGTATATGTAACATTAGTACCTAAACTTCTATCTGTACAAATGACCGTCATTTTTTTTGTGTGTTCAAGAAATTTACAGGGGGCTTTGTTCGAGAAAACTCAGATTCTTTATGTAAAAATATATATAATTTTATTTGTAATTAATTATTCTATTTTTTTCTATTCTTTAAGTTTTTTTTACTGTTTTGCAGGCAATGATTGTTGAGTATATATTGTTTTAATAAATGTTAATTAAAAAATCTCCACGTGATTATCACTGCAGCTAGTTGTCCCTCGCGAATAATTTTCGTGATCACGAGGATGTGTGTCCCACTATTGTTGATGTTCTTTCCGTGGTTACTGTTTTTTTATTTCAGACAGACCACTTCAAGCTTCACATTGTTGTATCACATATATAGTGCATTGTTATTAGTATTTCTACCAATAATAAACCCGGAATTTGCACTATCTATGATGATGTAACAATATATTCAGTTTCATTGCAGAGGCCTTCTCTCTCGGTGGTCACGGTCAAAGCCAACTAGAAAGATAGGCCTTGACGCGGAAAGTCACCTGACTATAGAAGTCCGAATAACAATGTAACATTCATTGTTTCCAACTTGGATTTTAACAATCTGTATATTGAAAACAATAAAAGTTGAATTGTTGCAATATCCGATTTTATTCTGGCAAGGAGAAGATGGATATCATTTCAACGTCAAATTGAGAAATCCATAAACAGATGAGGAAACGAATAAGAAAGTCAGTGCTATGAATTACTATTTATATCGAATAACTAGCTGATATACCCAGCATTGCTCTGAGATTTATTTGATAAAATATTACAATATCTGAACAGAAATATCTCGTATTAACACATGAAAAATGATTACAAAAATTCAAAATAAAAGTAATAAAAAAATCGGAAAAAATTCTTTTAAAATGCTTGCAATGGTATTTTGCAGTTAAGGCTACGTCAATACATAAATTGAAAGGAGATGTCGCCATCTATGAGCGTCATATAAGTTATACGTAATTATTACGATGTTTCATTGAAGGTTTTTATAATTCAAATATGATTGTTCACTTTTTTATAAACTGAAATATGTATTTTCTTACTTCAAGTGATGTCATAAATTAAAGCATTTAGCCAAATTGCCAAGACCACTGATACAAAGTAGGCATATTGTTTTATGGCGCCATCTATCAGCCACAAACATTCACATTTCGGGAGGATTTCAGAGGGAGGAGGTTGGGATATGGTGTTTACATATTTGTAGTTACTTTCTCCTGGTTTCAAAGAATTGTTTTACAAAATTTCGTGTGTCTATGACAAACGGTGTGGATTTGCATAGAGTACATACATACGAGCAGTTTTATATAGATAGCTAGATAAATGTATTTGCATATGTAACAAAAAGATAATATTTTTATTTAAATAGATAATTTTATTTTTTCTTACGTAACTTAACTGTTCGTCGTGTTCTCTGAATCCAGTAATTGACTATATACAATATTGGTAGTTATATCGCCTGGGGCAAAAATGGTTAAAATTTTTGGGGAACCCACACTTGAGAATGCAACATAAAGTTGCCCATGGCTAAAACAGGGAGTCCTCCGCGTTCCTGTAAGGTATGGCTAGCTAATGTAGACAAAAACAGAAAAACTCATTAGAAACTTATTAGATCTTTATTGCTTATTAGAAAACAGTACAGTTGAAAATGAATGAGAATGAATGAGTCGTTACCCCTGGAGGTGAAGGGGTAACGACTCATTTATTCTCATTCATTTTCCAAATATACTGTTTTCTAACTCGGCTAGCCATAACTTTCACTTTACCCACTCGATAAAGGGGGCAAAGCATGAGATTTTTTCACCGGGTTTTTTGCTAAACCCACATTTCACATGATGCTCTACAACTTTCTAAATAACACATGGGGTCTAACCCCTACCCTTACAAAATTAAAATTTTCAAAATTTACCCCTTCACCCCCAGGGACGCGAAATGTTCTTGTTCGGAATTAATCTATATCAAAACCAAATAATCAATATTCCTTTTACCCCCACCTGCTCCCCTTGAGCCGTTATCTGGACCTAAAGACGGAACACCAATTATGAAACACCCTGTATACATGCCATATGTTAGCATTCATAGTTCCAATGAACCACAATGGTTCCACTAAACCAGGTGTATTTAAAATAATTTAGACTACCATTAATTCATTCATATATATATATATTACATAAAGCACCTTTCAGTACTTAATAATAGTAAAAGTTCATGTTTTAAAATCGAAAACACTATTTTTAAAATGCTCCCAAACGATGGCGACACAAAATTGAAACTAACACCATGCACGAAAAATTGTTTCTAAAATGCTCCCAAAGGATGGCACTGCCATCTGAATATCGATTTTTATTGAATAATTTCGAAAAAAATTTTTTTGACTAATGTCACATAGACAGTGCTTATCCTCTTGCTTTGAAGGTCAAGTGTGCACAATTTCATCAAGATTGGAATAAAACTGTAGATTTGTATTAGACACAAACATATATACATACATACATACATCCATTTTTATATATATTCGTGATTCGCGTAAACGCTGAAAATCATATCTTGAAATGCTGACAATTGTTCCATCAATATAAGCTTATTGTCGATATGTATGCGAAAATCGAATCCGAACGACTCCTCTACAAATCGTCGATTAATCCAATGAATACCAATGAATTGGGGAAAATGGTACTAAAGCCACATTTTCAGGGAGTCCAAAGCATATGCATGAATACGCACAAGATGCAATGACATATGTTCGCGCATATGGCCGCCCAGATTTCTTTATTACAGTCACGTGCAGTCCTACTTGGGATGAAATAAAAGAACTTTTGTAACTGGTCAATCATCAGCGGATCGTCATAATATATCCGAGCATGTGTTCAAACAAAAATTGAATTCTTTAATGGATTTCATTGTAAAAGATCATGTTTTTGAAGAGACACGCTGTTGGATGTATTCCATTGAATCGCAAAAAAGAGGATTGCGACATGCACACATTTTGATTTGGTTGATCGAAAAAGTCACACCAGATCAAATAGAAATACCAGATGTCGTTTTTCAGATCAAGTCATTTCAGCAGAAATACCAGATCAAGTCATTTCAGCAGAAATACCAGATGTCGACATTGATCCAGACATATTTGAAGTCGTCATCAAAAACATGATTCATGGTCCATGTGGTTTACTCAACAACAATTCACCATGCATGTCTGATGGAAAATGCACGAAGCGATACCCAAGAAACTTACTTGCCGAGACTATCTCTGCCAATGACGGATATCCACTCTATCGTCGACGATCAACTGAAGATGGCGGGAAAAGCGTCACTTTAAAGGTACGAAACAATGATGTTGAGGTCGATAATCGTTGGATTGTACCTTATTCACCGTTACTTTCTAAGCACACATCAACGTCGAGTATTGCAATTCGGTGAAATCAATCAAGTACATTTCAAAAATGTTAACAAAGGAAGCGATATGGCAGTTTTTGGAGTGGGAAATGCAACTGTAACTATCGATGAAATCGATCAACTGGGACGTTACATTAGTAGCAATGAAGCGGTATGGCGCATTTTATCATTTCCAATCCATGAATGACATACAACAGTTATTCATTTGGCAGTGTATCTTGAAAATGGACAACGCGTGTACTTCACAACAGAAAATGCACGTGCAAGATCATTGTCACCACCGCCAACAACGTTAACTGCATTTTTCTCATTGTGCTGGTATGATATGTTTGCAAAGACGCTACTTTACTCTGAAGTGCCAACATACTACACGTGGAATGCATCAGCGAAAGAGTTTCAACGTCGCAAACAAGGTATAGCAGTTGAAGGACATCCCAATTTTAATTCGACCGACGCATTAAGCCGTCTGTACACTATTCACCCAAACAATGCAGAATGCTTTTATTTGCGATTACTGTTAATCAACGAACGTGGACCGACATCTATGCAGAACGATGCGCATTGGGACACTTCTCTCGCTGATGCATCGAATACTGCTCAACCACAGCAAAAACGCACGTTATTTGCAATCATATTGACAACGTGCTTCCCGTCCAATCGAAAAATTCTTTGGAATAAATACAAAGACTACATGAGTGAAGACATCCTTCATCGTTTGCGTGCAACGGTTAAAAATCCGGACATTCATTTCACACCAAACGTGTATAATGAGGCACTGGTTTCGATTGAGGACATATGTGTGGCAAAAACACTGGTGCAATTGGAAATGGCTGCACCAAATCGATCTGCGAACAACCTTATCGATCGTGATTTGCAACGAGAAAAACATTTTGATGTCGACGAATTGGGTACATTTGTTCAAACAAATCTTCCGAACAACGCATAGCGTATGACAGAATTATGCATGCAAAAACAAGCCAAAGCGGACGATTGTATTTCCTAGATGCACCAGGAGGCACAGGCAAAACTTTTCTCATTTCACTTATTTTGGCAACCATACGATCACGAAAAAATATTCCACTGGAAATCGCATCATCTGGTTTTGCAGCAACTCTATTGGATGGTGGCCGAAGAGCACATTCAGCGCTGAAATTGCCGTTTGAATATGCAAATCACTGAGACGCCCACATGCACTATCAAAAAACATTCTGGAATGGGTAAAGCACTCCAATCATGTCAACTCATTTATATGAGACGAATGCACTATGGCGCACAAAAAAGCATTGGAAGTGCTTCATCGTACACTAAAAGATTTGAGAGGAAATGAACTGCTCTTCAGTGGCGCATTCATTTTATTGTCTAGTGATTTTCGACAAACTCTACCAGTTATATCACGCTCAACACCCGTTGATGAAAACTTAATGCATGCCTCAAATCATCAGTTTTATGGCGACACGTACAGAAATTGACTTTGAAGACCGATATGCGTGTACAACTGCAACCTGATGTATCCGCTGAACGATTCGCAAAACAATTGTTGAATATTGGGAATGGAAAAATAGTAATCGATGAATCCACACAATGTATCACATTGCCAACCAACTTCTGTAAAATCACAACAACCACAGACGAATTGATTCACAATGTTTTCCCAAATATCGCACAGAATTATAAAAATAATCAGTGGCTCAGTGCACGTGCTTTATTAGCAGCCAAAAACAACGATGTCAATATCATCAACTTCAGCATTCAAAACGAAATTCCAGGCGAAGCGACAACGTATAAGTCCATCGATACTGTAATGAATTAAGACGAAGTTGTCAATTATCCAAATGAATTCTTGAATTCACTTGACTTGCCAGGCATGCCACCGCACGTTTTAACATTGAAAATTGGCGTGACTATCATTCTTCTCCGAAACATCAGTCCACCACGACTTTGCAACGGTACCAGGCTTTCAGTGTAAAAGCTAATGAACAATATCATCGAAGCTACAATTTTAAATGGAAAATTTAAAGGAGAAGATATCCTGTTGCCACGCATCCCAATGATACCGATAGATATGCCATTAGAATTCAAACGTTTGCAGTTTCCGGTGCGACTCGCATTTGCAGTTACTATAAACAAAGCACAGGGACAATCGCTGCAAGTGTGTGGACTAAATTTGAAAAATCCATGCTTCTCTCATGGACAGCTGTATGTGGCCTGCTCACGCGTCGGAAAACCACAGATTAAGGAGAAAAACACTTCGTGCGGAAACCTGTTTTTCTCCTTAATCTGTGCGGAAAACCTTCTGATTTATTCGTGCACGCAGCAGACGGAAAAACCAAAAGTATTGTGTATCCAAAAGCACTTCAATAAACAGAATTAAAACGCAAACACTGTTTTTCTTTGAGTGCACTCGTATATGCTAGCTGGTATACCCGGCGTTGCTCGGGCTCTTTTTAGATGAAATTTTGCAATATTTGATTGTGAATATATAGAAAAAATGAACACCTGAAAACATCTTAGAATTAATTTAGTTAAAATTCATATTCAAGAATGGATGGCCTCTTCTTCAATGGATGGCATTGACTTCTTTTAAAATGCTCCCAATGGATGGCCTCTCGACTTTGCTCATATCGGGATGTTGTGTATAGCTGATGAGTTTGACGTAGTGCCGAAGAAAAAAGGTGACGAAAAATGTAAGTAGTTTCGAAAGTAGAAGGAAATACGGGTTAGTCAAAATGAATATATTGATGCTAGCAAAAGCAGTTGTGATACGGGCTTTCAAATCAATCATGGTCGTGTGACCTGGAGGCCATCTATTGGCGAATATAACATTATAAACAAGATTACATTACCTCTGCATTTATATATGTTTTGAATGAATACATTGATTACATTTTGCATAGTACACTATGAAATTGGGGCATTCATTTTGACTTGCCCTGTACAGTAGAATGAAATGTCTGATCTGACATTTCTTCACCGCTGGCTGTGGCCTTTGTACGCAAGCGTTTTTCATGTGTTTTTTTCCCTGTATATTCACATTCAGGTATTGCAAAATTTCATCAAAAAAAAAGCCCGAGCAACGCCGGGTATATCAGCTAGTAAATCATACAACTTGGCATGATGTGTCATGAATGAATATAATGTAAAATTATTGATAGTCGAAATTGGTTCCAAGGTTACAACGTTATAGAAAGGTGTAAATATATTATTAATTTAGAATTTCAGAGATTTTTTACGGTCTTTTTATATTTGCTAACATTTCTGAGTGATCCATATTCGTGTTAAAGAATCTCAGTATAATGCTCGCTGCTTAATATAGCACCTGGGGATCCCGCTTAAGTTGCTACATTAACCAGTGGCTGTTTTAAGCGAGGTTACTAAAAGTACTTCTTTTTTATCCAACAAGTCGAGCATGTGTTTATACCTATATATAGATAAGTTTGTTTGCTTAAATAATCATTTATTCACGTACAGCATCTTGTCAACATAGCTTTTTTTAAATATTGTCTACTGTCTGTTAGACAACCTCAGCTGCATAAGTGAAGTTGTGTTGGATAGAAGCCGTGTAATGTCTATGTAGATAGGTCATCAGGAACGTGAGCATGGGCGCTGCAGTTGTACATACAAGACCAATTTATTTGTCTTGGCTTCTAAGATGCTTGTTCCATTGAGCTAGTCAATAAATCCAGATCACTGATGTCGTGCATGCATTGGTAGACGATTCCTGAAGATTAGGAAATTTTTTTACATTTTTGAAGCAATCGTAGAGATTCTGACTTAACAATAATGAGGAGTTTTTCTCTCTGTCCCTCCAAGTTCCAATAAACAAGAGCATCAGCAACCTCTCCATGAAATTTCTTAAAGCTGAGCCAATTGCATTTTTTTCCAGTGATGAAACCAGCCTTTAGCCCGTGTGGCCTAATGTCGTTGCAATTTCATCAGCCTTTTGACATACTGGAGCATTTCTGTTATTAACATATTGAAACCAACTTAAAAGATTTTCTTCAACTTGAGCATCTTTCCATTTCGCTTACGCTTTCTGCTTGTCAATTCACTTGCAGCTTTCATGTAATTGACCAATCAGTACAAGCTGTAATTTTGGGCAGCAGTGCCCATTGACTTAGAGGGAAATGAAGAGTGGATATTACAAGTAGAGTTTTCATTTATTCGGAGTAAGATGAGAAGAAAAAGTAGAATTCGTGAACTACCTCTGAAAATAGTGGCCAATTTAAGCCAAAATTTGTTACATAGGAAAGAGTTAGAAAATTCCAGACCTAGCTGGAGTGGCCATAAAAGACGGCTGGTCATATTAAATTTGGCTACATTAAATGGCGACCACTGTATAGGGTTCAGAGTCATGTTTGAAGTAGGATGTATCTCTATCCCTTTTTTAAAATTCAAACTACTGTATCTTAAACGAGTTCAGTGTACTCAGAGAAAGGAATCGATTACGAACCCATTAACAGCCTAGAATCTAGACAAATTCACAATTTAACTTAGAAGATGACAAAAAGGGATGGCAGAGGTAAAGAGATAGAAGCGAAGATACAAATTACAAGGAAGAGACGGGAGGACTGGATGGGTGAACAATCGATGCAATTGCAACACACAGATTATCCAACTAGAGTGCGTTTTAAAATGATGAGAGAGCAAGAATGTTGAAAATGGGAGACTGATTTTTTTGGGTATTTTAACGAAGGGAGGCCAGACACAGAGCAGTGTTTTAGAGAACGATGGTCACGACTAGATAAGAGGACACACGGCATCTTAAATGTGCACAGGAACAGCTTACATGAAAGCAACTCAGACGCATATACCATAAGCTTATATACAAAACTCAAGTGCTGTATCAAAATCAGACTTTGTAATGGAAAACATGTCTGAATACTGAAATATGCATCTGAGAGATAAGAAAGACTGTTCTTTCACCTTAGCCATCGACATCGGAGATGGACTGAATTCTGGAACAGTTGGTGGTGATGGAGAAGCAGGTGAGCTACAATGACCGGGAGCATATGCGACTGTATTACCTCACCCTGGTAATATGAATGCCTCGATAGTATGGCTGGGGGAAATACAGCAGCGTCGAAGCGGTTTCAGGCAGGGAAGTCACACCGAATATCAAGGGATTTTATGGTGGAGCAAAAAGAAAGATTAGCTGTTCAACACTTCAATTAATTGTGTGATTTAGTGCCCTCAATTAGGTATTGTGAGAGAAATGTAGAGGCGACATCAAGCAAAAAACATAGGAAAAGTGCCGCTTATGACCATACTAAATTAACAGTAATGAGTAATATTGGAAGTGCTAATTGAAGTGGTCGATTTGAATAAAATAATTAAGTCCGGGAAAAGCCTCAAATATCGCATATCGGTTGCTCAGTATTTTACAGGGTATCCTAAAATGTCGTCTACAAACTTTACATGCTGATCTGCCAGACCATGACAAACACGTTTTACATAAAAAGTTGAGTCCTAAAACATAACTAGCCACGTCTTGTATGCGATGTTCACAAGCGTATTAGAGAGCAGAAAGCGAGATCATTTCAGACACTGTGATGGATGGATGGAATTCGTTACATTTTCTATTACCATGATTCTTAAGTTTTTTTTTAATAAAGTCATGTAATGTTTTTAGAAAATTGTAACAAAACTGTCAGCTCGCAGCCGTCTATTACGCGTTCAGCAACAAATACATAACATCGCGAACAGTTTCAGCTTTTCGATAAGATAGTATTGCCATCTAGTGCCATCCTTTGAAAACAATTCAACTTTTCGAAAAATAAGAATAACTTAAAAATTGATATAAATACGATATAAAAAGTACCCTACTTAAAACAAAGTGACACTAACTATATACATGGAAAATTTCGTGGAGATTCGTTGAGATTCGTCAATATGAAGTCAATATTTTTTCATGTCAGCGTAAAGAGAGGAAGTTGATACTGGAGTACGATCCAAAAATAAAAGTTTGGAGAAAGCCCCTTATCGTTTTGTTTATTTTTAATCAACTCATTCTATCGGCGATATCTTTCTCAATCTTCACGATGTTTGCTTGGGTTTTTTATAAGAGTAGCTCTATACATTTGGCTAATAAATTATGCAAAAGTCAATTTGTTATCGCATACACATGCGCAGTTAAACATTTAGTAAAAATGCTCATTATTCATCAACTATTTAATATTTTTCTATTCTGATTGCAGGATGTTGTCTGTACTGTAGTTTGTCAAGTTTCTGTCAGTGACTTTGCATTGGGTTGAAATTCCTACGTGTTATAAACAAAAAACTTACGAAAACATTTCGACCTTTTTAAAGAAACCTTTATATCTCCATGAATATACGTGCTATTCTCTTACAAATGAACACAGAAGAATAAAGCAAGCCTCTTAAGCATATGCTACATCTACAATGCATTTCAAGCATTATTTTTTACAGGATGATTCCAAACATTATCTTTTGGTTCACTTCTTTGCTGGTCCCCTATTTGCCTTCGGGAGAAAATCTTCGCTGAAATACAGGGTGCTTCAAAATTATGTACAATAAATTTAGTGACATATTCTTCAGATCAAAAGAAGACGAAAATGTTCTATAGCACTTTGTCTGGAAACGATTTGTTTGTGAGTAATCCAATATCATACAGTAGGGAAGCACGGTAGTTAGCGGACGATATTTTAGCAGTTCCAGCGTTTCGACCCAACACTAGGTTGAGTGGTTTGTTCCATTTAAACCTACTTTAGGGTTATTCCATTAGTTGTGTACGGTTGTTTCCATTACTGTACATCCACTAGGAATATCAATTTCAGAACGTTTGCGTGCTTTGACATACGCATTACGATTTACGTAAAAAAAAGTCATGTACAATGCTCATTTCCAAAAAAGTTGGGACAGTGCAAAATATATAGAAAAAACAAAAAGGGATGATGTAACAAATTTTTCTCGCGAATACAAAATAGCAGATACGTTTATGAAATGACATAAATATACTGTGTGCACCAAAACATTTTGTATCGTGGCCGGGACGTTCATTTTGAATGGGGGTGTTGCAACAGGATCCAAAATAGTAGGGACATACGTTGTAGAAAGCGCCGTTAGTAGTGGAACCTTCCGAATTGTTCGGGAATAATCTAGAATGAAGACGTCGTACTACATTCCGTATAAATAACAGTTGCCATCCGTCGTTCAGGTTACTTATTCGGAACAATGGGTCGAGGCAAGCCAGTTAGCGAAGATCTTCGTGTTCGAATCATTCAAGAATTCACAAACAACGTTTCTCAGCGTGCAATAGCCAGAAGAATTAACCTGTCATCATCTACAGTACATAATATTATCAAGCGCTACCGAGATAGTAGTAAGATCACAGTTCGGAAAGGCCAAGGTAGAAAACCTATTCTGAATGCTCGAGCTCTTCGGGTCCTTCGACGTCACTGCGTCACGCATAGGAATGCTGCGATTACGGACATAGCCACGTGGGCCCGCGATTTTTTCGGGAAGCCATTATCCTTGAATACTGTACGCCGGTGAATCCACAAATGAAAACTTAAGTTATACTGTGCCCAACGGAAGCCATACATCAACAAACGACAGCAACGTCGCCGTCTGATATGGGCTCGAGCCCATCGCAATTGGTCCCAAGCACGCTGGAAGAACATATTGCGGTCCGATGAATCAATCTTTACGATTGTTTACGGAAATAATGGACGCCGTACACTCCGGACCAAAGACGAAAAGGATATTCCCGCGTGCTACAGGCGTTCGGTACAGAAACCACCGTCTGTCATAATCTGGGGCTGTATTAGTGGCCATGGAATGAGAGACTTGCACATCTGCAATGGCACCGTCAATGCTGAAGCGTATATACCGATCCTGGAACAAGCTATGGTGCCATCTAAGAGGCGCCTGTTTGGACGACGTCAGTGTATATTTCAACAAGACAACGCCAGACCGCATGCAGCGCGCATAACTTCTGCATGGCTACGTCGGCAGCGCATTCGTATGTTGGATTGGCCCCCTTGCAGCCCGGATTTGTCTCCTATAGTAAACGTTTGGCGTATTATTAAACGAAAACTACGACAGCGACGACCCCGGACAGTTGAACAGCTGAAAACCTATATCAAACAGGAATGGGACAGAATTCCGGTTACGGTGTTAGAAAGATTGGTGTCATCGATGCCCAGGAGATTACAGTGTGTCATCAAGCGGAGAGGTGACGCCACACCGTTGTAAACGCCGTGCTGTCCCAACTTTTTTGGGAGTGTGTTGCACGTGCCAAACAGGAAAACCACCTGTATCTTTCTTTAAGCATATAAGATATATGAACCCATGCCTAATTTATCGTTTATGTATTGTAATGCGTTGAAATAAACGGCAATACAATAATCCAAACAAATGTGTTGGAGTTCTTCTTATATGTTGCACTGTCCCAACTTTTTTGGAAATGAGTATTGTACACGTATTCCAGTGCAGAATACACTGACATACACCTGATGTATAGTCTTGCGGACGGAAATGCTGTAGAAGCAAGAAGACTCTACCAAGAACGCTTTCCGAATAGACGTTTGCCAAATAACCGAACATTTGTATCTATCGACAGACATTTGAGAGAGCGTGGTTCCTTTGGCCGTCAAACCGGACAAGGGCAGCCTGTAGCACATTCTCCGGATGAGGAGGATGTGATAATTGACATCATACATAATGAACCACAGACAAGCATCCGTCGTATTTCTTCCATGGTACACATTCCGCACTCATCTGTTGGGCGCATTCTTCACCGTCAGCTTTTGCATCCATACCACCTGCAACTGGCGACGAACTCTTCCATGACATCAGACGGTCGCTCATGCAACGAGCCGAAGCGTGCGTGCGAGCTGGTGGCGGGCACTTTGAACAATTCCTGTAATTTGGAGCCACGGGTTTAGTTGGCCGTATCGCGTAAATAAATCGTTTCCAGACAAAGTGCTATAGAACATTTTCGTCTTCTTTTGACCTGAAACATCCTGTATATAAAGTCATGGCAATGTTTTTGTTAACACTCTGGAGGAGATGTGTGGTCCCTGGGGTCGTATCATTACATTTTCGTGAATATCTTCTCATGAATTTAGAAGAAGCAAATAACTACTCCTTTATTCTTCCATTTTGGAGCCTTCTAGAAATCTGTGTGTCTGAATTCGTGATTGCCTGGATATTGTCGCGTATAACAAAAATTTCTTCAACTAATCGGAACTGTAAAATTAAAGGGGCCGAGTTACCCTCTTACAATTTATGATCATTTAATTCAAAATTTAAATGGTAATGGAATATTTATGATTTATACTCTTTGTACCGATATAATTAAACATAAAAAAATTCCTGTTGCATTAAAGATAGCAAAGATAAACCCCATCTACAAAAAAGGTGATCCTCATGACATTGTTAATTTTTGTCCAACGGGAGATTGTCTCCCGTTACCAAATTCGTGGAGTAAGCTGTTTTTAATGCTGTTACAGTTTACCTCTGGCCAACCATACCACATCCCCAAAGAGGAGGTCGGCTAGGACATAGAGTGACCTGGGTGCCAATCCACATCTACATCAAAGCAATAAAGGCATGTGATCGTGGTGATAAATTCCTAATAGCACAAACAGATGTTTCAAAGGCGTTTAACTCGATCTCTAGGTCGCAACTGCTGGTAGACCTCAAACGTTAGGCGTATCCAAGGCCTATTTAGAACTCTTCAATGATTACTTTCATGAAAGAACTAATATCATTTCATATGACCCACTAATTTCGAAACCCTCAACTAGGATTATACAGGGTTTCAGTCTTGGCCCACTCCTTTACGCCGTTGCCACTGCCTCACTGTTTAATTATAATTTTAATAACGAAATCTTAAGTTACGTTGGTGACAATTTTTTGTTTGCTTCTTTTTCAAATTGCAATTATCCTAGTGCGATCTACTTGCTCAACCAAGATCTAGACTATTTATCCGAATGGTAAGAAAAAAGAGGTTTAACCCTCAACAGTGCAAAAACCAACATCTTAATCTGCGCAAAAAAAAGAGATACAAAAAAAAAACCCATGAAGATTCCTGGTATTACTTTTGATACTAACCTCCTATTTAATGATATGATCGATCATCTTTTTAGTTTTTTGCACCGGAAAAACTAACTTACAAAAAGTTTGAGATCCTTTTTACAGCCGCTCAATTAAGCCAATATATTACTGCGACCATCGTCCCAACTCTAGCCTATGGAGCTCTTTTCTGGTCATCAATTTCCAAGGCCAATATAAGACGCTAAAAAGTAGCATATAACAAAGTCATTCGTATAACTTTTAAATTAGGCAGATTAGACTCTGTAACTCATGCTTGTGTTCGTCACAAGCTACCGACACTAGATAGCATTTATAAACTTGCCCTGCTCTCAGAACTCCAGAGTGCCTTACGTGACGATTGTCACCCTGCGAACTTTGTGAGGGATTGGTTCAAAACTGGTGACAATGTACGTCAAACTCGACGTTACCTACTTGAGCTCCCCTCCAAAATGTCAACGTTCATAATGAAAATCTTTCCCTATAGTGCAATACTACTATGGAATGAACTCCCTTTTCATTTACGCAGTTCGGCAGTTCATTGTAAACGATCCTACTGTATTTCTTATTGTATACATTTTAAACGTAATTTAAAATCATATTTTGTAAAACCTTAGATATTTAGTCTTTTATTGTTTTAAATTTTTCAATTGATTTTCTTTGTATGTTTGTTTTGAGTCGTATGCCTGACACTTGTTGTCATTTACTGTTGAACTTGAGTAGCCCTCTCTAACTGTATAAATTATTTTTACTCCCTGTGAGTGCATTAAATAAATAAATAAATAAATAAAATAACAGGACATGGGGTGTCGGGGTCGGCGTTCCACCAACTTCGTTCTAAAAAGCTTTGATGTTAAAGTCTTTTTAATTATTTCTTTTAATTTTTATTACCTAAACATTTCCCTAGTTAATTCCTAATATACTGTTTGTTTACACATATTTTTCTATTTACAAACTTTTGTTTCAACGCAAATATTTGGAGAAATTACAATATGCAAAGAATGCAAGAACACAAAAATATTTCTGAATTTTTAGAGCAATAAAACATCTCTATAAATATAAATTCATATACATTTGACCTCTGTATAGTATATCATTTATGAATAAAATAATTTTAAATATCCAAAACATTATTCTTTAGTTATTTTTCTAAAAACAGAATAGACATATTTTACTCTCCGAGAAATGATTACTATCTTTAATTTTTATAATTGTTTTCTTATATATAGAAAGTTATATATATAAAAAGGTATATATATATATATATTGAATTGCACTATATTTAACCTTCACATAAAATTAGGAATGATTGCCATACTAATAAGAAATTTGAAGCCAAAAAAAAAAAAAGATTTTACAATGTGGAACTCGCTTAATAGTCACATCATGTCATATACATTTAATTCAAGCAAATATTGCAAATAAGGCAAATACAAATTGAATTCTTATAATTACAAGAATCGATTTGAAACAAGTGATTTCAAGTTGCCTTTCGTACTTAAAAGATGTTTAAAGAATAAATCATTAGATGGTCAGTGAGGGTTTTAATGGTACGCCTACCTCAGCTGTTCGAATTAATGATGACTATAAATAACAGTCAAGGACAATCGTTTTTTCATTTTAAATGAACCTTTGTTTTCTCATGGTCTACTTTATGTCGCTTTATCACGTTCAAAATTTAAAACCAATATAAAAATCTGTATCCATGATATTCCTCAAGAAAAAGGGAAATTGATCAAAAATAGTGATAGACATTTCACTAAAAATATGATATATCGTGATGTTTTGTAATACAGTGTGTTGTTTAAAATAAATTGATTTTTTATTTAATTCTTTTCTGATTTGTTTAAATAAGACAAGCTGCAAGGCAAGGGTATCACAACAGAGCGAAGCGAGGTTAACAAAGACTTGTTATACTGGTTAACAACTACACGCACTGGCCAATGAATTAGAAACCCGTGATGAATTACTGTACTGATATGTGAAGCGGGGTCACAGGACAGAAATGATTGTGATATGCAAATGAATGCAATCATGTGAGGTGCATGCTCATTCCAAGCTGCAGATACAGGGTAGGAACAAGCTGTAGCTGCTCAAGTTGAGCAAAATGGGGAAAAGCCCCTGGTGTCAGCAACAAACCGGAAAGTTCGCCTGCAGTGGTGTAAAGAACGGTGTGACTGGACAGTAGACGACTGGAAAAAGGTGATGCGGTCGGACGAGTCAGGTTACACATTGTTTTGCACCGATGGCCAGCAGAGAATTTAGAGGCAGCCCCATGAAGCGATGGACACCTCATGTGTTGTGAACAGTTCAAGCTGCAGGAGGAGGTGTCATGGTATGGGCCATGTTTTATTGGTATGGCAAGGGTCCCCTGATATTCCTTGACAGTCGGGTGAAAGCCAAAGACTACCTGAACATTGTTGCAGATCAAGTCCATCCTGCAATGGTGCATTTGTACCCAAATGGTGACGGATTCTTCATGGACGACAATGCTACTGTCTATCGAGCAAGAATTGGAACATCTGCTGTGGCCAGCGCAAAGTCCGGATTTCAATCCGATCGAGAATGTTTGGGACATGTTGGAAAGAGACATTCGTCGAAGACAACAGGACCTGAAAGTCTCTGACGAATACATGGTCTGCGATTGCCTTACATGCATTGCAACACCTAGTAGAATTCATGCTAAACCGCGTATGTTCTGTAATTACAGCCAAAGGAGAGTCAATACCATATTGAATGAAGGTTTCTAATTCATTTACCGGTGTGTGTAGTATAAGATAAAAGTGTTAACAAATTGGATTTTCATAATAAAAAAATGCTGCATGTGAATCTTTACAATTTCATTGGAGAAATATCAATTTCGTGAGAGCATGAATATGAAAATTATGCACATTCATTTATTATTTAAATATAATTGATATGTTTAAAATACATAGTCCCACAGTTATTCCTAATAAGTTTCCTAGGCTACACAAGTATTTCACAAAGCTATAACTATAAAACTCTTCAATTACAAATACAAAGCTGAAAAAGGGTTGGATGATACAGTCTACATGTGCTTGGGGTTTCTCATATGCATAAGCAATTTCATAAAACATTAATAAGGAAGTGCACTTTGGTGGACAAATACACTGGTCGTAAGCTTTTGCATGTTGTTCTTGAGCTTCTTTTGCATTTACTGTCGTCGTGCAGAAAGGTATTGTTTCAGGAGAGTCCATGTAGGGCAACCTGTGAATGAAAATGAAATCATCAGAATTAGTATATCATTCATAAACTGGCACACTTCGATCCAAAACAAAACTTCTGCACTGTTTTTATCTTTTTTGAAATAATTTATTTTAATTAGCCCTGTGATACTGACGAAAATTGTGATCAAAGGTATTTTCATGAACAGCACTATTTTTAATATAATCTAAAAATTAATACGAGTAATTTGTTACTCCAAAAAAAGGATTTTTGACGTTCCATGAGTGTTTTAAACACACAAAAATTAGAATTTTTCTTCTTGAGGATACACCCCCGTCTGCCCGTGAAGATTCGATTGTCGCTATTTAAAGATGTGTTTAGTGAAAATACGTGATAAAACTGAAATAAAAAGAAATGACCACATGTAGATAAGGAAATAAGAATTGAATTTAATGAAATAGAAACAAGATTGTGATAAATAAAATGAACTAAGATGATTTTGGCGTATTTTTGACTGAGGCATTGTTGAAAATTAAAGCTTACTTACCTTAGAGTTTGGATTGTTAGACGCGTGAGGACAATAACATTGTTGTTAGCTTCGTATTTTTTGGGCTTCTGAATTTTGGAAGAGGCAGTGAACGGTTGAAGTTTTTTTTTTGGGCATGAGGGATGCTCCGGATCCACTACGGAACTTCGATAATAGTTTTTCTAAATACGATCAGGCGTTCGTTTTGGGCAATGTGCAAAACCGACATATAATCAGCGCGTCGTTGTCCCAGGAGCCCGGAGATAGACGTTCCGGAGATAGATGTTCCGTGGAAAAAAGAGGTCCCAGATCGAGTCTGACGACGCCCGAGTGAATAACGATGAGGTATCAGATAAGTTAAGATCGACGTTCCTTACTAATTAAACTAACTAACCTGTCCATCGCCCTTATTTAGAGTTTGGATTATTATTATTATTATTATTATTATTATTATTATTATTATACTTTTGCACCCCAAAGGGGTAAGTGACAAAGAAGCAATCAAGAAAGTTGTATGTTGCTGTTAAAAAAATTGGCTTAAAATATGAAAAACATGTTTGTTATGATCTGAACAATGTTTTAGATTACACTTAATGATCTGCTCCCTTAGATCATACGTAAGAGAATTCCAATCATTAAAAGTATTATAGGGAAAAAATGATTTTAAGAATTTTGATACTCGTTGTTGATTCATTGAATTTATATCTTTGGGTAGACCTCGTCATGTCTGAATCAAGCATCCATTGCCTGGTAAAATACATTGGATGATTGCAATTTGTAAGGGCACGATAGACTTCTCTTAACTTTGCTAGAGACACTATAGTCGTGAAGGTATGGATACCATAACTTACACATACGTCGATAATCGAAGTAAATTTCGGTAGGGCAAAAGCCACCCTAATAACACTATTAAATGAAACTTGTACTCTGTTTAACAACATCTTCGAAGCAGCAGACCAAATGACGATACCATTTTCAACCTTTGGGATCAAGATGGCACGAACTGCTTTAATCATTTCGGTTTTTGATAGAATCTTACGAAGCCTTTTAAATAAAAATTTTAAACGACCCAAGTCACTCATAATGAGTTCGATATGATCTGCAAACGTTAGCTTACTATCATTGGTAATTCCCAAAACTCTACATCTTTGACGAGCAGCTTGATAATGTTTCTCAAATAAGATAATCTTTGTCTTCGCTTCGTTAAAAGTTAAATCTTGTGAGGTATACCATTTACTAAGGAGATCAATGTCCTGATGAATTTGTTGCAGAGTGTCATTCTTATCCTTAACATAACACGATTTAAAAATAAAAGTATCGTCCACAAATGATACAATTTGGCAATGTAATGGTAGTTGAAAAATCTGAGCTGTGGCTGCAGCATACAAGACGGTTGCTGTAGATGAACCTTGGTTTGGTTTGTTTGGTATTAACGTCCTTTTCAACTGCTATGGTCATTTCAGAACGGCGTTATAGGGGCCGCAAATTTTGCCTCGCAAGGGTTCTTTAACGTGCAGCCGGCAAACGACTACACGGGACCAACGGCTTTACTTCCCTTCCGAAGGAAGTGCGTGATCTCAGGATCTCCCCCTGAAAAATCCTCGTCGTCCTCGGCCAGGATCGAACCCGCGTCCTCGGGCATTAGAGGCGATCACGCAAACCACTGAGCCACCAAGGCCGACAGATGAACCTTGTAAAACTCCCCTGGTCGATGGGGATTCAATGGTATGCTGATCAGTTTCAAGATAATTAACCCGATCGTGATAATAATCATATATTAACTGAAGTATTTGCTGGTGTACACCTAAACATTTGAGTTGATGGATCATATTGGGGCGATTTATCGTATTAAAAGCCTTTGAAATGTCATTAGTGATCAAGAAGCAAGCTTGACCTTTATCAATAGCTTCGATGATGTACAGTAAGATAGTATGAATAGCATATTGTTAGACGCGTGAGGATGATAACTATCTTGTTAATCTTCTTTTTCTTTTTTTTTTTTTTTTTTTTTTTTGGTTTGGGCTTCTGAATTTTGGAAGAGGCAGTGTACCTTTGAAGTTTTTGGGCATGATGGATGTGCAGGATCCACCATGGAAAGTCGATAATAGTTTTCCAAAATACGATGAGACGTTCGTTGGGCCATGTGTAAAACTACATATAATCAGCGCGACGATGTCCCATGAGCCCGGAGATGAAGCGCCAAGCCTGGACTTTGCTACAAACCTTCACGGCGAGGCTCAACATTTTTGTCCGGTAAAAGCGTTTGAATTACGGCCATGATCATTAAGTTTGGCCAGAGACTGTCTTTGTTTTTTTTTTTATTTTATTTCACAGAAAACCACAATAAGGAGAAGACGAACCATTAACCGGTCGACATGAGAGGACTTCATGAGCGAGGAGAACTAAATTAAAGGAGCGACTAGAGTTTCTTTCTTTCCCTGCAAAAAAAGAGGCCCCAGATCGAGTTCGACGAAGCCTGAGTGATTGACGATGATGTTGACGAAATGACCGTGAGGTATCAGATAGGTTAAGATCGACGTTCCGTACTAATTTAACTAACTAACCTGTCCATCGCCCTTATCCCCCCCCCCCCCCCACCCCACTTACCTCCTCCGTCGGTCAGGTTGTGCTTCCTGTCGGCGTCTGTCGAAAGAAAAAGAAATCCGCCTAAACATAAAAAAGAGAAAGGAAATTAGTCACAAAACTTTTGATTACAATAGGAAGCTCAATGCAGAAGATATAAGTGAAAGAGAATGACGATTAAGTTAAAGTTTACTCCTTTACCTGATAGAAAAAAAGCAAAACTTATCTTCTAGAGTGACGTTAGACGTTTGGACTCCTGTGGGTTTCGTTTAATGAATTTTATTTTTGGGGAAAAGTTAAACGTTTTTGGATTAAAATTAGTTAAGAGTTTAATTTAAAGAAAAAAATGCTTAACATTAACTGAGAATTCCCATTTTTACTGAGTTTTTATTTCTTTTTTTGACGGCTGTGGGCTGTAACTTAATTTTTATATTAAACAAAAGTGAAAAACAATATAATCGAAGAGAGAATGGAATGGGAGTAAAACATTATTTTAGTGGTGGGTATTGAAAAAAAGGAAAAAATCGCAGAGATAATCTGTGAGTAGACTTTGTGGGAAGGATAATCCTCAGAATAGAGATTCTTCCGATCGGTATTAAGAATGATTTGTTTGAGATGTAATTTTTTTATTATTCCAGAGAATAAAGCCCCAGAATTTTGTCAGAATTCTGTCTAATATAACGTTTCTTTGAGCATGGATAAACATATTAAAGAACAGAAAACACATACCATCCCATTTTGATTCAGCTAGTGGCTACGGGTTGTAGAAGTTAGAAGGTTGTTGTTGGGGCTTAATCATTGGAACCAGAAGTTGCGATAATGCCAACCCCCGGCTCGCTTAATGAAAACCAGAGCTATAGAAAGTTTTAATGACTAGCCAAAGCCTGGTGCAACAGTCCCTCTAAATGAACAGATTAAAAGCACAACACTCTTTAACCACAACTAAAAAAGGCGTTAAACAAGAAATAAAACAAAAAGAATGAAAAAAAAAAATAATACAACCTGTAATCGTCTTTCGAAAGCTTTGCTTTCATCTTCAGCAGACAAGGAGAACCTCAAGAGATTCTTGAGAGAACTGACTTGTTTATTGACAATCGACAATCGAACAGTGTAGTGTATCGGTATTCGAGTGGAACTTGAAGCATAGCTTCCATAATCTCACCCTTCATAATCATATTCCAAGGGAAATACACTGAGCTAGAAAAGAAGCCTGATGCACCCACAAGGGTCATCCAAAGTATGAAAGAAAATTGCCTCCTCTTGGTGGAGGAAAATTTGATTGACGA
>JAHWFO010111647.1:0-28902 GCA_023313115.1 Rhysida immarginata | reverse complement strand
GATGATTAGATTTCCTCTTCCACAGGCTAATATATGAGTAATAGATTAGTTGCTGATTGAAAATTTTTCTGAAAGAATTATTTTTAGGCAACTTTTGTTAGACTCGTCTCTCAAGATGGACGGATGAAGACATTTTTCTAAAAATAATTAGCGCAGTCTATGGCCAACATAAAACTCAAAATCCTTGCTTTTTACTAGTTTCCTGAGATTATTTTTGTGTCGATGTGCCAAAAATCGAGTATTGGTTGCATTTCTGTGGCCTCTCAAAGAGAGGCAACTCATGTTTGTTCCACATCCAGCTTAGCAAAAAGTTTCAACTTTGATATTTTTTGAAAGTTATGTGCTGTATATAAATGGAATTGGAGGAGATTCGGATATAGTCCGAGTTTGCCTTGTGTGAAATAGTTTTAGTTGCACCAGTCCACCGGCTTCACTTGTTTTGAAGATCTGTAAAGAGACTAAGGGCCGAATCACTAGCACACCACTCGAAAGAGTGACAAACGACACTCGATTAAGGGCTGAAGGTCAAGGGCTACTCGAAAAACCCAGATTCCAATCAGTAACGCATTTACCGCCTTTCCTCTGTCGAGTGTTGCTTGATGCTTTCCTTGAAGAAACCAGTCATGGGTTTGAGGATATTTTTAACGAAAGTGACGAAATTTTCGCATGGAAAGCGTCACGTTGCTAGGCAACAACAATGGAGGACATGAAACAAGGAGTGAAGTAGAAAAGAAAATCTTTGTTTAGTGTTGCCTACACAAATGTAGCTTATTTAACAAAAAATGTTTGCCTTAAATAAATTATTAAATAGTTAAATATATTTTACCATTTTATATTTCTTAAATATTCATTTTAGGTTAATTAAGGGAATTAATAGTTCATAAGCTTAATAAAATAAACGAGAAAATTTTTTAAATACTGCTTCATATCAATTTATTTATTTAATTTATTTATTTATTTAATTTAATTTTATTTATTTAATTTAATTTATTGATTGTAATCCAATATTTTCGTATAAAATAGTAATAATTTTTAATAGCATAAATGTTAGAACGCGCATATAATTTAAAAATATATATGCATGTTTATAAAATAATAAAGGCATACATAATAAATTTCGCCACAGCAGTTTTTCTACCCTACCCCCGCCTCTATTCGTTTGAACTCCTCCTGTATGGAGCCCACTTCAAAATGAACGTTTTTAATAAGTTTTTAATACGACGGTATCTCGCAACAAGATATAATGATACCTTTCAATTAAAGGCATTCTATAACTTGTTCGTTTTTCGCGCTGAAGTAAAAACAATGCAATGGCATGACATTTTTACTACGAAGCGATGAAATGGCTGCCATGCTGTTTCACTAGATCAGCGAGATGGAGTGGAGAATTCGCTCCTCAAGTGGCCAAAAATGGTCACTTGAAATTTGGAGCGGCAAACTCTCTTCACTCTCCAGTATAACGCGTTAATGATGAGATGAGGGCAGATCTTCCCTTGAATGCGGTCGCTGGAGTAGGAAACCTTACTCGACTCGACTCTTACAGCGCCTAGTGATTCGGCTCTTAGGGAGTTTGTTAAGGCAATACCATCAGCCTTGATAGTTTCAACAACACCTGATAGCACAGACGTGCCACCACTGGACTCAGGTAGTTTACCTAAGCTCTGGCTACAAAAATATCTTTCATGTGTCTCGGCAGGCCGCTGGCTTTGCTTGAAATATGTCACTTTTCCTTTCTTCACCTAGGGTGAATGGAAAGTAAGCATATGTATCACTGATTGAGCACTTTTAATAACTATTAGAACCAAATAATGAAAAAGAAGCACCCTATCTCTCCTCTTCCATTACACTATCCTGTTTTCTTTGCTAAATAAAACTGCCAATAATGGCGTCTTTGCTGTATTTCTACCATTGCCAGCGACACTAGGTAACAAAATTGAGACACAAAGCAAGATGGCGCTCACACCTGACTTCAGACCCCACAGAAATCTCCTCTCAAAATCACTTGGTCAGAATTCTTAGAATAGGACCTCGCCCACCTCGAAATTCGGTGCGCGAAATCAGGCCCAGTGATTGAATGGAATACCATACCAGGCACCAGTCGACCGTTAGGAAAATATAGAAGGGGTCTCTCCTGCTACCGACTGTTGTTGACAATAGTTTGTGACAACATTGAATATTCATAAAATTTCTTTTATAAAAGATTTCTTAGAAACAAAAATATTTAATACTTTATTACAAAACTATTTTCTAATAAAAATCCAAAATGATAGACTTGATACAATTTTAGTATGAACTAACGGAGTTGATCTTGTCACACCTTGATAATAAAAATTCTTATAAGAATTACTTACCATAGCTAAAAATGGACGAATCACTGTAAATCCGAAAGTGTGTATTTCTAATGAACTTTCAGTATCATTCCCCAGAAATAGTTCCACCTGGAATAAAAAAAAAATATTTTAACTCTAGAAGGCTAGAGGCTAATAATAAGTCGATTGGACAATCACTTTTATACAGGGTGTTCGGAAAATGTAGGATAATAAATACCTAGCGTGATTCTTTGCATGATGACAAACTTAAAGTTCCTTATGCAAAATGTTCAAAATTCAATTTTTATGGGTCCAAACGTCGCGCGAAGTTTTCTAAAATGTTGGTGGAACTGTTATGTCATTTATCAACAGTTGCCGCCGTTTTCTCGTGGCATAGCGCAGACATAAAAGTAAAACGAGAAAGTAGAAGTACACCTCCCCCCCCGTCTCTCTCTCACATACCTCCCGATCTCTTGTTTCAGTTTTTAGTGTCAGTTTCGGTCGCTGCTTCACTCTCATTGGTTGGAAGCGTTGAGTTCCAGCTTTAACTTCGTACACTTTAACCTAAATTTCATACTTTTCTAAATACAAGGTGGTTAACTTGAGGTATCCAGAACACTCTAGCGAGTAAAGTATTTGTTACGAGCATTAAACCAGAACACGAAAATATTTTGGAACAAAAGTTGGAGAAGATTATCAAAAGATGGCGCTAGTGAGTTGTGGAGAAAGAGGCGTGCGCGAAGCACATTCGGCAACTCTACAGACTTGGGCTCTGTGGGCGGGGCTTCACCTATGACGTTTCATTTTCACAGAAATAGCTTAAATAACTCCGACGTTCTAAACGGTTGCCTAATAACTGATCACTAGGAAAATAAAAGCTCTCAGAGAATCTTGGTCGGAAAAACACTGATATGTTTCTTAAATAAATACAAAAATACAATTTGATATTACATATCCATTCATTCTAATATATTTTAGTTCTAATTTTGATCTAAGTTAACATAATTGATAGGAGATGGCGCAATCAGAAAATTCTCCTTAGCAGCTAAAGAGAATAAAGCTTAATTGGGTTTTATTAGGTTTTAAATTATCATTATTTCGAAAAATAAAGTCTTCTGAAACACAAAAGAAAAAAAAACCAGTCTAGCAAGTGGGATCATGAAGGTTCGGGCATTTGAGAGCCATGATTCCACTTCGTAGTATTTCTGTGCCGATTAGCAACGTTTTTTAATGTACTTGATATGTTTTATAAGTAACCTTGCAATTTTAACTATTTTAATAAAAATAATATTTCTATTTTACTACATTTGTCTTGACAGGAGAATAATGTAGTCTACTTGTGTCGGGAGATCACTAGTTACCTTAAGTTACTTTGCACCATTGGACGTACATATACAAATATGAAATATGAAATACACACTTAGAAAACATTAGAGATAAAACATATTTACAGAGAGTACAAAATTCGAACGTCTTTACAATTGTAAAATAAGAGAAAAAAACAAACTTGAACAAGATAAAGAAGTGTGTGAAAACAAACAAAGTAAGTTGGAGGAAATGAAGAAACAGAACAGAATCAAATTATTTAAGTGCAACCAAGTATACTGCAAAATGAAGAATGTGCGTGCGCGAATGTGCGTGCGCGAAACGAGAACAGTACGAAAGTTGGAAAAGAGAGAAGATCGAGGCAACCAATGACGTATATTGAAGATAGACTCCGAATCTTATTGTTAGCAGCGGCAAAAAGTGAAGCAAATTGAGCCATGATAGTTCTGGGCAGGAGTGAGCCGTGGAGTAATTAGCTGTTTGGCTGCTTTGGTTTTGAAGATTTTGGGCCCGAGGAATAATTAATTCAAAACCATTCCTCAAAGTTAAACTGCGTACAACTGTACAAACAGACAAGAAAAAGGATCAGAATTCATTTTCCACAAAAATAAATCAAATATACGCAACTAAAATGAAAATACGTAACTGAAAGACAATCGAAACGAAATTGAAATTGAAACCATGATCGAAAAATTGTTTATAAAATATAATAAAATACTTCAAATAGAAAGTAAACGAAAAGATAAACTTATCAGTCCGTGATCGGCGTGTGAAAAAATTATTAATCAGCTACTCTTGTGTTTAGCAATGTGTTTTGCCCCATCTTCACTCACTTTCGGCCATGACAGTTCTGGGCATGGGGCTTCCCAATTTGCTTCAATTACAACAATAGGATTCGGAGTCTATCTTTAATATAAGTCATTGGAGGCAACAGTGTGGAAAAGAGAGAGGAGTTTGGAACGGTGTGTGAAGGATGAAGAAGAAAGCTCTGACTATGGAAAAGCAAGCTCGACTTTATCTGGATTGAGAGACATTTTCAGAGAAGCAAGGACGAGGGTTATTAGTACGAGTTTCACACGAAAATGCACTGGTGGAAATTCTACTCCCACGCTTAAGGTTAGTAACCATTTAAATTTGGATAAATTTCCTCAAGCGTTTCCTTGCGTATATAAAGAACATTTGTCTGACAAGAGGAGTGTTAATATTAGAAGTGAAAACGCAGCATTTATAATTGAAAGGAATGTATCACTATATGAAATGCCTCTCGCCCCGCGCCCGAGTCAATGGTTGACTTGTTGGCAGATAAATTCCTTCATAGAAAGAAATACTAAATTAGACTTTACCCATGACGAAATTGTTTTAAAGAAAATTCATACAGTAGGGCATTTTCCCTGTACGATAAATGGATATCTTGATAAAGGAATGGGCTATATCAAATATTACTCCTAACTAGTTATTGAATTGAATTATCGTTATTTTATCTGGAGACGGGTTACAACGAAGTTGACTTATCTATTTTTGGAGGTGGTTAAATTGTCGAGCTATTGCTTATTGTAAGCTCATTGGTGTTCCTGGCAGCAACCTCATATTTTTTTATTTTATTGTACGAAGTTTATGTATGCTACTATAGCTGTTATTTATTGGTTTAAGAATTTTGAAGTAATATGGATAGCATTGCATATTGGATGGTCCTAATGATAATATATCAAGAGATTTAAAATTGCATGATTGTAAGAGTTTTTGCTAAGGATAGCTCTTGCTAATTCCATTGTTAATTGAAGATATTTTTTTATTTCTTTCCGGATCTCCTCATTCAAGTCTTGACTGCCAGAGGACAAGCGAATTCGAAAGGCTATTGAATGCGGCCCATCGTTTTCAAATTCAACGGAAAAATACGAGAGCGTGATACATCATCTAAAGAAGATTTTTCATTTTAGTGCTTCAGTTTATTATGGACGCGGATTCCTGCAGTAGCGGAAGAGGTTTCTCTACAAGATATATAAATTATTTTCCACTGCGCATTGTTTTAAAGAGGATGTAAATCAATAACTTATCTAAGGCTTTATTTGCCAAGTTTACTTGCTTATTAGTTCCATTATTGAAAGAATGAATAATTCCGATGGATTTAGGTATTGCAGTATATTCTACGAATAAAATTTATTGTTGATAGATTTTATGCTCGTATTCTATTCCGCCTCCACACTTCTGTTTACTTAACCACATTTAGCTTATTTTTATCGTAACACGATTGTACGAAACAACCAAATTTGATGGGCATACATAGTGCACCATGGGATTTCGATTTCTAAAAAATTAAAATTAGTACCAAAAGTCGCCACCAATAAAATTTTGGCCCTACAAAAATGTATTAGTGTGAATATTAAACGATTAAATGCCAAACGACACAGCACACATCAATTTTATTAACAACAAATGACTGTAACTTACAAATGAGGTTTAATGTGACCACAATCCTTATGTTCCAAGAGTTTCATACGATACCTGACATTTTCCACAGTGACTCGCAATGTATCAGAATTAATTTGTCTCACCTGTAACATTGTACGATCTTTCAACGTTGAGATATCGGGGACATTTCCTTGATATACAATACCTCTAAGAAATTCCCACACCAAAAGTTACCAAGGATTGAGATCGGATGACCTCGATAGCCATACCGTAGGATTGATTTGTTTTGTTTGGTAGTAACGTCATTTTCAACCGCCATAGTCATTTCAGGACGGCGTTATAGGGGCCGCAAATTTTGCCTCGCAAGAGTTATTTAACGTGCAGCCGGCAAACGACTACACGGGACCATCGGCTTTACTTCCCTTCCGAAGGAAGTGCGTGATCTCAGGATTTCCCCCCCTGAAAAAATCCTCGTCCTCTTCGGCCGGGGTCGAACCCGCGTCCTCGGGCATCAGAAGCGATCACGTAACCCCTGAGCCACTGAGGCCGATGCATACCGTAATAACTTCACGAATAATAACTCTGCTATTAGAGAAATGTTCCCACAACACAATATATACCTTACTTCTAATATGGGATAGTGCACTTTTCTGCATGAATATGTTCGAATCGAGACATGCTCGTTGCTGCAGTTGTGGAACCACTAAGTTCTGTAGTATATCAGCATACCTGGCAGGAGTAATTGAATAGGTCACTGGTCGACTTGCAGGAGTTTTGTCGTAAAGTAAGGACCGATGATATAAAATGGTGTAAAGCTACCTCATTGTGACTCTGGGCGAGTGGAGAGGCTCTTACACACAAGCAGGCGGATAATTCACATTCCAAAAGCGGCAGTTTTGTGTGTTAATATCACCGTTCAAATGAAAGTGTGCTTCGTCGGTCCATAAAATCTGCTACGGCCTTGTAACATGAACTTGAATGCTTGTTAATAATCTCAATGAAATATCCAATCGGGTGGCCACATCGCCAGGGAGCAATTCTTTAACAGAAGAGATTTTATACGGATACCTCAACATCTGATGTAAGATCTACTGCACCGTTGATATATGGGTTCTGCCTGTACCGATATACTGCCTGAGTACTACTGGTACCCTGCACATTCTCCATCTGCTGTTTGACGACAGCAGTTGCAAGTTCTTCAACTTGTTGACTAACCGCTTTGCGTCCAGGCCTGGTTGCTATGGTAGAGTTCCTGTACTTTTAAATCGTTGAATCATGTTTCGTAAGCTTGTTTGATCATGGGTCCTTTTTGCAAATTCTTTAACCGTTGAAATTCACGAAGGACAGCATTGGCATTCTCGTTCAGCTGTTAATACAGCTTGACTAACCAAGGTAAGAGCCATTGAAAGGCTGTTGGCCTCAGAATGACGAGAATTCTCACAGCATTTCCTTTTATACTCATGGTCGGTACACGGAACTCGTTTATGCAAATTAATGCATTTTATTCGCTATACAGTGCAAAAATTTTATTGGTAACGACTTTTGGTATTTCAGTTATACTTCATATATACTCGAGCTAACTAAACGCCTTAAAGAGTTTGACGTACAAGAACATGTCTACATCCTTTCTTTAGACATTATTAATTTATACACCAATGTCCCCGTCCCAGCAACCCTCAAAATCCTCGAGTGTCTTTTATAAGTAAGGAAATTGAGACAGCCGTAAGAACAAGTCAGGCAACCGAAATGCCCAGGACCGATAGGATTTTAAAGAAATAGAGAACGAAAAGGAAACCATTTGATTTCTAAAGAAGCCGTTCATTGTTATTGAATTAGATGAGGTTGCTAAGGAAGCCTCTGGTTGCTAAACATGGCGAACTTCTAAGGGTAAGGTGTAGTTCAAATTGAATAAAACTATCTGAAAAGTTAAATGCAGAAGGTAGCATTTTTATATAGATTAGAACATATACGAATCCTTTAATTTGTTAGCATTCCTATTTTATAATCTTACTTCAAAAACTATTGCCAATGCTCTTCTACGTAAGCATGTATCAAAAGCTACTTGCTATTGTTAAAATTTGCCTAACACAAACTAACTATTGATAATATAAGGCGTAAGTAGTTACGCCATATCTTAGCAGTGAAAGTTTCCAATAGTTTCATAATGGTATCATTAAAACACGAATGATGGAACCAATTTCAATTATCATTAATTTTACATTATATTCATTTATGACACGTCATAGCAACTTGTTAGATATGTATTGCATGCCATATTTTAGTATTGAAAGTTCCAATGAACCATAATGGGTCCATAAAAAGCAGGTGCCTTTGAACCGATTTCGACTACCAATAATTTTACGTTATATTCATTCATGGCGCATGATTCCAAGTCGTCTGATATATTACATGCAATATTTTAGCATTGAGATTTCCAATGAACCATAATTGGTCCACAAAAAGCAGGTGCCTATGAACCGATTTCGACAATTAATAATTTTACGTTATATTCATTCGTGGCACATCATTCCAAGTCGTTTGATATATTACATGCCATATTTAAGCACTGAAAGTTCCAATGAACCATAATGGATCCACGAAAAGCAGGTACCTGTGAATCGATTTCGACTATCATTAATTTTACGTTAATATTTAATCATACTCCAGACATACTCCAGTCCGTAAACGCATAATTTCAGATCACAGGATTTCGGTCCTGACGTCCTTTCTTACTCTAACAAACTGGACACAGATATTATCAAATGATTCTGATACTAATAATCTATTAATTCCGTTCTGCAGCACATAAAGTATGGATTTGACAGCTATCTTCCTTACCATAGTAATTCTAAAATTAAGAAGGTAAATGGTCCTATAAGAAAGCCCTGGGTTACTCCCGGTTTACTAAACGCCATAAAAGTTAAAAATAAGTACTACCTTAAGTCTCGTCATGCTCCTACTGTAGCGAATATCAAGCAATTTAAAGATTGGTCAAATATTGTACGCAAACGGATTGAAAAAGCTAAGAACGATTATTTTGAAGGCTTGTTTGTTCGACTCCAATCAAGTAAAGAGAAATGGAATGTGTTAAAAGATTTAACTGGGGGCTCCAGTTCCCCTAAGATGCTTTTTAATCACCAGACTCATATCACTAGCTCCTCCCTAACATTGTTCCTACAAACTCTTCTACCGAGTAATTCCGACTCCCGAGTTCCAGCTACCGGCAGTGGCAATACATGTCCCGGAAATTCTATTTCTAGTTTTTTTGCACCTCCTACCTCTCTGGAAGAAGTCAGTTCTGTTATACGCGGATTAAAATCATCGTTGACTCCAGATCCGTTAGGATTTCCCCCAGCAATAATAAAGGACCTTCACTCTTTACTTTCTTATCCCCTGGCATACATATTCAACCAATCCTTAGAAACGGGTATATTTACCGATGTGTTATAATTATCGA
The DNA here is from genome assembly GCA_023313115.1 of Rhysida immarginata. NCBI lineage: Eukaryota > Metazoa > Arthropoda > Chilopoda > Scolopendromorpha > Scolopendridae > Rhysida > Rhysida immarginata. The sequence goes on along the minus strand of JAHWFO010111647.1, from coordinate 19,401 downwards.
GAGTAACATCTATTTTTAAAAAAGGGGACCATATATCTTTTTCGAATTATCGACCTATTTCAGTTTTACCAAATTTTGCTAAGATATTTGAAAAACTTTATTATAACCGTTTGTCAGAGTTCATCTTTGATCATAACTTTATTACGTCTTCCCCACATGGATTTGTCCCCTAAAGAAATGTTGAGACCGCCTGCTATGAGCTCCTCGAATATGTATCCATAGAAATGGCCTCTAATAATCTTGTAGCAGCAGTATTTATTGACTTTGCTAAGGCATTCGATTCGGTTCCCGTTGAAGGCTTATTACACAAATTATTCCACTTATATGGTATACGGGGGGCACCGATGATGTGGTTAAAGAATTTCCTGACAAACCGTTCTTACTTTATGACGTTAGCTGGTACATCCTCACACATACTATCACGAACTTTGGGAGTTCCGCAAGGCTCAATTCTCTCACCTCTTCTTTTTTGTCTATTCATCAACGATTTACCGACTTCTGTATTCCCTCTTACATCCTTTAGAATTATTTTATACGCTGACGATGTGACTTTTATGGCTGCTAACCCTGATGCTACCCAATTAATCGCTTCACTCAATAGTGCATTAGCCGAACTAAACACTTGGACGGCTAACAATATGTTAAATGTGAATAACGAGAAAACCAAGGTTATGGTATTTTACCAAAGAAATAAAAATAATGTACCGAATACACCAGCGATATATTATGAGGATAATTTACTTTCAACTGTCAAAACTTTCAAATACCTTGGTATCACAATCTCCCATGATCTTTCTTGGGATTATCACATCGATACCTTACTATCTAATAGTGACGTCAAGATCCGGATAATTCAAGATCCGGATATCCGGATTTTTTTTTTGGACCTAGGTCCGAGATCCGAGGTCCGGATCTTGGTCAGAAATCCGAGATCCGGATCTTGGATCCGAAGTCTGAGATCCGGATCTTGGATCCGAGATCCGAAATTCGGATCCTATATCAGGAAATTGTGTACATGCAAACTTTTTCTGAAAACAGTTTATAAATGCTTTTATTAAGTGATAGCCTAGTCCTCTTAAGTCCTAATTAGCCTTAATACGCATCCAGCGAAAGGATCCGAAATCCGGATCCGATATCCGAGATCCGAAATCCGGATCCGGATCCGGATATTTCTAGATTCGAATCCGGATATTTTCAGATCCGGATCCAACGGACATCACTACTATCTAATCTCAATAAGAAGCAAGGAATTATCTCCAGGATGCGATTTCTTCCCCGCAAAATTTTACTACTACTCAATAATGCATGGATTCACTCGGCACTCTGTTTCAGCATAATTTTTTGGGGATCATCAACATCTTGGAACCTTAACAGAGTTTATAAATTACAGAAGTGGTTCCTTCGTACATTTCTTAGGTTCCCGAAAGGTACATCTGTTTCATCTTACTTTGAGGAACTTCATATATTTACAGTATATCAGATATATATCATTCGAATATGTGTTTTCATGTATAAAGTTAACAATGCAGTTCTATCGATCTCGACCCCAATTCCTTTAATTAGAAATGCTGACAGCCATCGTTATCCAACATGCTCTTCACGAGCTATAAGGCTGCCGATAACCAAGCTCAACTACCGTAGAAGATGTTTATCTTATATAAGCATTAAATATTGGGCTTGTCTCCCTATCGAGCTCCGCTCCATATCTAGTGCCACTGGTTTCCTTAAACAATTAAAATGTTATGTCTTTTATTCTATGTCTAAGAAGTACTTAATTTAATATAATCATTTGGCTTTTTAGTGTTAAGCTATTATGCTTTTTGTCTCTTTGTTGTTTATTGTATAAATTATATACTTTAATTAAGAATTCTATCTCTTGACGATGCATTCCCATTGTTGCTTAACCCAAAAGTACATTATATTTCAACATTTTGTTTTTTACTAACTAAACATATTGTATTTACTATTGTTGCTTGTATTATGGGCGCCCACTAGGCCCTAACTCGTCGGTCCTGAACCATAACGGACCTAGTTGGGAGTTGTTGTATCTTACTTAATCATATTAAATAAATAAATAAATAAATAAATAAATAAATAAATAAATATGTGATGTGATGTTAACATTGAAAATTTCCACTGGACCTTTATGGTACCACTAAATCACATACCCTTGAACCAGTTCTGACTGATATTGGCCATCAAGAAAGACCATCACGTGTCTTCACTTAATTCACAAGCTTTTTCTCTGCTTTAGCTATGGAGTGCCAAAGGGAGAACAGTATTTGGTAATGCCCAGGCCATTTATACTTGGAATTAATTGTATAGTGAAAAACATGGTCCCCTATATTATTTTTGACGTTTTGACCAACGAACTCAGTCTTCCAATTTCCCGAAGTTGACGAATGGCGAAAACGGAAGTCGAAAATTCGGAAGCGTTCGAAAGCTAGAGGACCAACAGACAGACGCACATTGTGAAAACATAAGTACCTATCGGTCCTAATAAAGCTTTTCAAAAAGATTCGCGAAAGTGGAGAGCGCGGTAACCAGTCGATAATTAACAAATTGTTTGGGTGAGGCCCGAGCTAGCTTTGATGGATGGATTCCAGACACTAAAGAATGATTAAAAATAAATAAGAGGGGAAAGCCCATTAATGGTAACATCCGATCAGAAATCAAGAGGTTGTTACAGAGCAAACATCTTCAATCGTAATAGGGATAGTAAAAAAAAACAGATATGGGACTGTGAGAAGATTAAAAGCAAGTGATATGTGGAGAGAGAGAGAGAGGGGGGGGGGGCAGGGATAGAAGGTAAAAGATTAAGAAGAAAGTTAGAAAAAGTTAATTAGGTGAAAAAATTGGATCCGAGCCCCGTGGTAGGTGTTCAAATAACTGCCAATTGTCCCTACAGGAAAAGAGGCGAGAAAAGAGTGTATTGAAATAATTGGATTTCAATTTTTAATCTTTTTTAAATCGTTAGAAAATTTCTTGAAAGTGTTTAAAGTATTAGTGGAGGGATAGCGCCGAAATTTACGGTCTAGCATATTTTCCCTTTGAATAGATAACAAAATATAGAGCATAATCCATGGCTGGCGAATAGTATCATTACAATGAATAAGATACCTCGCGGGGGCAACAGCCATGAGCAGTCGGGTGCAAAAAGGTTTTGACTTAAATCAAACCTGAGCACTTGTACATTCTATTTTCATTCAGAAGGGACAGGTCCAGTCTAAACTGCCTTGACTATCAGTAAAAATACCCGATTTTATAACCGATCAACATCCGGTAAGCTTAGTTCCTACGGAGAAGATAAAAACCTTTTTGCACCCGACTGTACCTATCAACCACAAAAATGAAATGGCTTAAAAACATCGAAAAACTGATTACTGTCATTGTTGTTGCAAAAATGACCTACCAGTCCAACATCAAAAGGTAAGAATTTAAGAGACCGATGTAAGAAATGGCTCGCCTGCCACTAAAATTAAAATTTGGAGCTTGAGGGGTGCTTGTACGAGGGACGTTCAAATTTGAACTAGACTTTATCGTTTGTAAATTTCATTGTTGTAAAAATATAAACTTTCATTCCGCAGATTGCATCTACCGTCTGTCATGAAAATGCAGCACCACTCATCCGGTTGCCATGACAACCGATTCTTTGTTTAAATAAAATGGCGGACAGTGATGTGTTGACTAAAGTAGAACAACGAATAATCATCAAGTATCTCCAAAACGAATGTGTGAAAGCATCTCTAATTCATCAGAGACATCAAAGACAATTCAACGAGTCATGATTATCTCGACAATCCTCTTTAACTGGTGCCAAATATTTGAAGGAAGGCGTATATCCACTGGCAATGAACATCGTAAAGCAAGACCATCAACTACTTTCAATGATGGCATCATCGCACGAACAAATGAGCTGAAAAGGGACAACAGGCTGATTTATGTCCTAGAATTGGCTTCAATACTGAACATCAGCACTGGCAGTGTGAGGACCATCATCCACGATAAGCTGAAATTTAACAGGATCTGTGCCAGGCGGGTCCATAAGCAACTCTCCGAGGATCACACAACCACCCGGATGAAAATCTCTTCCATGCTGCCGCAGCGATATTACAAGGTAGATTACAGCTTCCTAAGGTAAGTTGCGACCAGCAAAGAGAGATGGATTCATCACCATAAAAATTGAAAGCAAGCGTAAAAGCATGGAATGGCGACACACTGACTCACCAGGACCCAAGAAATTCTGTGTTGTATTGATTGAGTTAGTATTTAACCAATTGGGAGTTATAATTTAATTTTTTGAGATTGTTCTGTTTACCTACAAGTGAAATAATCCCGGGCAACGCCGGGTAACTCTGTTAGTCTATACACTGAGTTAGCAAAACTCATGGGATAGCAAGCACATTGATTGATGGGCATGGCTCACGAATTCAAAGGAGTAACGGATTCTGGGAATGAACCATTAGATGTTGTGGGAAGAGCTTGGATAAGTGATTAATCAGAAATGGCACGTCGTCGGGAGTTGACGTCTTTTGCATTGGGGTATGATAGTAGGTGCCCGACGCACGGGATGTTCCATTTCGGCAGTGGTGCAGGAATTTGGCTTTCCCCGCTCAACTGTCTCCAAAGTGTATCGGGAATGGCTGGATGAAGGCATCACAGTCCACAACAGGCATCATACCGGGCATCCAGCTGCCCTGAATGATCGTGGCTGGCGACAGCTGGGACGAATGATTCAGAGAGACAGGAGCGCAACAGTGCAGAAAATCACAGACCAGTTCAGTACACCTATACCTCGTTATACGTACTGATTGGTTCCAAAAACTTGGTACGTAACTCGAATATCCGTATAACGAATACGTACTTTTCAGGGTCAGTAGAAAAGTCGAGGCAATGGAAAAACGTGAGACATTTTATTATGTAGCTCTCATCAGAGGTCACTACTGTACTTTTTTAAAAATAAATTTCCGTGATAACGCTTTGACAATGCACATCAATGATTTTCGTGATAACGCTTTGACAATGCACATCAATGATTTTGATACAAAATATACACAAAGTAAATTGAATCTGTTTCAGTGTTTTTTTATGAAATAATACAGCAAAGTTAGTATTTATTTTTTATAGTCTTTAGTTTATTTTTTTTATTTCTTCATAAACATAATAATACACATGAAACAAAAATCGAAAATATATAGCCTAAATTAATTTATTAGAGTGGAAATAATGACGACGTACTTGACGAGGTCATAGTGCTGGCGCTGATGATCAGTGTATTTCCACTCTACTCTTTATTTAATCTCGTGTGACGAAATATTGGGTACGTAAAACGAAATCGTGCCATAATTTGAAAAGTACGTAAATCGAAAAGTACGTACAACGAGCGTACGTATAACGAGGTATGGGTGCACTGGCCGCCCTAGAAACGTCTCTCGGTGGACAATCCGTCGGAATCTGCATGCCCTCGGGTTTGGCAGCCGTCGCCCTACACAGGTGCCAATGCTTACCCAGCGTCATCGAACAGTCCGGCGTGCATTTGCCACCAACCATCTTGGCTGGACTCTGCAACAGTGGCGTAACGTCATATGGTCAGATGAGCCACGATATCAACAGTACCACGCTAATGGGAGGCATCGTGTGTGGCGCAGACCTCACGAAACGATGGATCCCGCATGCCAACAGGTGGTGGTGCAGGGTGGTGGGGCGTCAGTGATTGTCTGGGGTGCATTTTCCTGGTTTGGAATGGGCCGTCTGGTTATCCTGGACCAAACGTTGAATGGTCCACGGTATCGTCTACTCATCGGAGACCATCTGCACCCGTTTTTGACATTTCAACACCCTGACGACGTAGCAGTCTTTCAAGATGACAATGCTCCACCACATCGCTCCAATGTCGTCCGCGAATGGTTCGAGGAGCGTGCAGGTGAGGTCCAACGACTGAGCTGACCAGGCCGGAGCCCTGACATGAATCCCATCGAACATATCTGGGATGCTGTTGAAAGGCTCCGGGCACTGGATCATCCGCCCACGAACGGGCAGCAACTATCTTCGGCTCTGCTGACTATCTGGTGTCAACTGCCTCCCGAAGTGTACCAGGGACTTGCAGACTCACTACCACGCCATTTTGCTGCACTTCACAGGGCCAGAGGTAGCCCGACCAAATATTAAGTAACTATCCCATGAGTTTTGCTAACTCAGTGTATATATAAAGATGGATGTTTGTTTGTTTGTGGGTTTGTTTGTGGGTTTATTTGTGGGTTTGTTTGTGAGTTTTTATACAAATCTACAATTTTATTCCGTTCTTGATAAAATTTCGAATACATGACCTTCAAAGCATGAGGAAGGTCACTGTCTACCTCAGATTTCGAAAAAATAAAAATTTTTGATAAAAAATCGATATTCATGGTTATGACAGGGCATATTAATTAGAAATATTTCATGACCAACAATCGAAGACATTTTTGCAACAATGGTCTCAACACGCAATTCACAAACACTCAGCACGGACCAACAATATATCTCATGACCAAAATGCAAATAAAAGTTTGTGCAACAATAGGTAACAACAATGGTGTCAACAAGCAATGCACCAACAAAATGCAAGGATCAACAATATATGTCTCATGACCAACAATGCAAGGCAAAGTTTGTGCAATATAGAATTCAATGCATAGAATTCCTGTTATTCAGGCTTTTCTTAGAAAAGAGAATTCTTAGGACATAACAATTTCTTGAAAATCTTTAACAATGGTCAGTAACTGGATATAATAAGTTAGCAGACTATTGAGAAAGAGTGAAAGACGATACAGGAAGCACTCCTTAAACACGATGCTGTATTGAGCAAATGGTAAGCAAGTAAATAGAAGAATCGACTACCGCTAGACTATACAAAGTAATGAATGTCCAATTTTTGCTTCAAAACATCGAAAGAAGAAAGGAAATTGTAGCAACATCAAGTGTACATCTAAAGTAGGATTACGTGAGTAAAAAATTATTTAGACTAAAAGGCATCCTTGGAGAGGTCCATCCATTGTGAGCCTTTAAAAATTTTATTTTCGGTAAATCAAGTCCCGTTATATCACATGGAATGGATTTTTTCAGTGAACAGGTAAATTTCCTGTCTTTCGGATTTTTCTTGGAGAGGATAGTTCCTTAAATCTATATTGTAGTGATTGAGTTATTATTTAACCAATTTGGACGTTTAATTTAGCTTTTTGAGTTTGTTCTTTTTACTTACAAGCGTAATTATCCCGGGCAACGCCGGGCCCTCTGCTAGTCTATCTATATACAGGGTGTAAATTTTAAGTTGACAAAGCAGAATAACTCGAAAAATAAGCTTCACACGAAAAAATGCGTAGAATCCAAAGTTGATTATTTTCGAGGGGGCATCTGCTGGTGCTAAAATTAGCCCACCCCCCCCGGCCCCTGGGGGTGGGGCGGGGGGCAACTTTAAAATTTCAAATGGGAACCCCTATTTTTTATTGCAGATTCAGGTCCTACATAAAAAACTACGTACATTTTGTCTGAAACATTTTTTTTTATTTTTGGTAGATGGCGCTGTAATTCAAGAAAATCCATTTTCTCATTTTTGCGTGGAAATAACTAATTTATTATTCATTTCGATTCCTACATTGTTTTAACTACAATGTAATTTGAAGACATTTCGTCAACAAACAAATAACGTAAACATTGGCATTTTTTTCAGAATGTTTACATTTTAAATTCTGATCTTTAGAAGAAAAGATTGTAATTTTTCAACTGTTTTTGTGAGTGTACAACGCCGTATTGCTTTTGAATTTACATTATGAATTATCTTTCTGTGGAAGAAAAAATTGAGATGGTGTACATTTATGGAGAAAGTGGGAGAAATTTTGATAATGCAGTCGCGCTTTATGCTCAGCGTTTTCCTGGCCAAACGCGATCACGGTCTTCTTTTGTTCGAGTTATTAAACAATTTACTGCGGAAGGTAGTGTGAACCAGAAAAAAAGAACCCGTGCAGCTACTGTTTGTGGAGAAAACAATCAAGTGTCAGTCCTAGCTGCTGTGGCTCATAATCCACATGCGAGCACAAGAGAAATATCAAGGCAATCAGGAATTTCACATACGTATGAGTGTTTGGAAAATGCTGAAGCTCCACAAATTTCATCCATATCATGTATCTATGCATCAGGAACTACATGGCAATGACCACCAAAACCGTCTAACGTTTTGTCACTGGGCACTTCAGCAGATGCAAACAAACCAACATTTTTTTGCACGAGTTCTTTTCTCCGATGAGTCAACATTCACAAACCACGGGGAAGTTAATCGACATAACATGCATTACTGGAGTGAACAGAACCCACACTGGATTCGAGAAGTCAACCATCAGCGACCTTGGTCAATTAATGTTTGGTGTGGGATAATTGGCGATAAACTTATCGGTCCATATTTTATAGACGGTAATTTGAATGGCAACAAATATCGTAACCTACTTGAAAATGAACTACCAGATCTACTTGAAGACCTGAGTATTGAACTTCGACAACACATGTGGTTTCAACATGATGGTTGTCCAGCGCATTATTCATTAGTAGCGCGCGAAGTACTACATCGACTTTACCATGGTCGCTGGATCGGCAGGGAAGGTCCTGTGAATTGGCCAGCCAGATCGCCTGACCTTACATCGCCAGATTTTTTCTTATGGGGTTACCTCAAAGATATCGTTTATAAGGAAACGCCAACCACTCGCGAAAACATGATTCAAAGAATAAGAGATGCTTGCGCTGCAATTACACCAGACATGTTATCAAGATGTGTTCAGGAATTTACAAAACGAGTCAATAAATGCATCGAAGTTGGAGGTCATCAATTTGAACATTTAATTTCATAAAACGGCGAGATGCAAGGGATTTAAGGACAACAAGCAGGCCGAAAGTGAGAGGCGAGGGGACTCACTGGAAATACAAGCACCCCGAAATTCATTTACTTGCAAGTATTTGCAAATAAGAAAAAATAAAACGAAAACAATCGGTCCTTTTAAGGACCACCAAATCTTAAACGGGAATAACTTCATCTTTACACAGTCTTTTACTTTTTTACTCTGTTAGTTAATGAGTTCACTCGTTAGTACGTAGGATGTTCGGTTAGTTAGTTAGCTAATCAGTTGATTTGTTTGATAATTATAAAGTTGTGTGGCCTCATGACCACGAAACAAAACAAAATTATCCTAATCCGCGGCAAAAAATAATAAAATAATAACTTTGCGGCAAAATTTACGAAGTAAATAAGTATTTTTTATTTCTCCGTAACCATTTCCACGCAAAAATGAGAAAATGGATTTTCTTGAATTACAGCGCCATCTACCAAAAATAAAAAAAATGTTTCAGACAAAATGTACGTAGTTTTTTATGTAGGACCTGAATCTGCAATAAAAAATAGGGGTTCCCATTTGAAATTTTAAAGTTGCCCCCCGCCCCACCCCCAGGGGCCGGGGGGGGGGTGGGCTAATTTTAGCACCAGCAGATGCCCCCTCGAAAATAATCAACTTTGGATTATACGCATTTTTTCGTGTGAAGCTTATTTTTCGAGTTATTCTGCTTTGTCAACTTAAAATTTACACCCTGTATATAAAGGATATCAGTTTGTTTGTTAGTTTGTTTGTTTTTTGTTTCTTATAGAAATCTACAGTTTTATTCTGTTCTTGATATAAACTTTCCATACATGACCTTCAAACATGAGGAAGGTCACTGTCCACCTCAGATTTCGAATAACTAATAATTATTGTTAAAAAATCGATATTCATGATTATGGCAAGGCATATTAATAAGAAATATGTCATGACCAAGAATGTAAGGCAAAGTTTGTTCAACAATAGATATCACCAATGGTACCAACACTGCATGGATCAACAATGTATATCTTGTGACCAACAATGAAAGGCAAAGTTTGTGCAATATAGGTAAGGTTCAATTTGTAAAACTGCATAGTATTCCTGTTACTTAGCTTTTTCTGAGAATTTCGACCTATTAGTACTTAACAATTTCTTGAAAATCTTTAAATATCTTTAGTATCTGGAGATAATGCATAGTTAGTAGACTATTGAGAAAGAGTGGAAAGCCGACAGAGGAAGAACTCCTTTAGGTTCGTGCTGTATTGAGCAAATGGTAAGCAAATAAATAGAAGAATCGGCGAACGCTAGACTACAAAAAGTGATGAATGGCCAAGTTTTGCTACAAGATATCGAGAGAAGAAAGGGAATTGTAACAACATCAAGTGTACATCTAAAGTAAGATTACGTGAGTAAGAAATTATTTTGACTAGCAGCTTCATGCTTAGAGAGGTCCATCCATTTTGAGCTTTTAAAAAACTTATTTTCGATTCTCATTAAGTATTTTTTATGTATTACTTCTAAGCGTTTTTATTATTAAGATATTTCAAAATTTAATCCAAAAAAGAAAAAGCCCGAGCCACGCAGGTTTTATCACCTATCTTATTTGGTAACACAGCAGATACAAACATTTCATAAAAATACATTTTGACTATATTCTGTGGGAATGTGTACATTTTGGAAACTGAGATGTTGATAATGCGATGACTGAACGTTCGTTTCCAAGAATTATTGATAATGAGCAAAAATTGATGATGCAGTGACAGAACATTAATAAAGCAGCATCTATTGATGATGCAAAGGAGTCACGTGTGTCTTACTTGAGCGCCCTATCAAACGTCCAGGCCAATATGGCTGCTCTGATCCTGGTTTTCCAATTTTCTAATGTAAATGTTGGCTACAAAAGGACTGATGCTGCTCCCCATCTTGGTGCCATCAGTCATTTTGTACCATTTGTTGTTAAATAGAAAATATTGTTAATCAAGATAAGTTTAAGAACCCTGATGACGTCACCCACAACTCCCAACGGCCAATCATTATCCAACATAGTATCTCCTAGGACTTCTATTGCTCTTATAACCGGAATGCTCGGGTAAAGTGATTCAATGTCGAATGAAATCAACACGTCATCACTTGTTACCCGAGCATTACTTAAAATTTGGCGTAATTCAACGGAGTTTTTAACAGAAAAATTTTGTCCATTTAAGTCTAATTTCAAAAGGTATTTTCTTAAAATGAATTTAGCTAAGAGATCAGTAGGAGAATTGATCTCATTAACAATCTGTCTCCGTTTATTGCCATCCTTATGAGTTACGAAAGCAATATAACCGCGGAGGTGTAGGATTAGATAATCACTAAGCTTGCTGTCTTTAACTTTCGTGATTAGACTATTTAGGGGGTTGTTAGGCAATTCGACATACGGGCCTTCGTTGACATCAAGGAAGTAATTTGTTTTATCTACTATCACTATGGGTTGGACTTGTCGTCCTGAAGGTAGAAGACTTCTTTCTCATTCAGTTGTCTGCTGATAGGTCGATATTTATTATGAGATCTTGCGCTCTTTTTTGTGAATAGATTTTTTTTGCGAATAGATTAAAGCTTTTTTGTTTAGTTCTCTCGGTAATAAGTTTTTGAGTTCTAAATTCTTACTGGGTTCCAACCTAGGGTGAAAATATAATGTGGCTGAGATGGACTCTAGTAAGTCATGTTTAAAATCCTCCTGAGCAAACTTAAAACCTTTTTTGGAAGTACTAAGTTCTTCAGAAGAAAAGGTAACATTAGATTTATTGATGACTACATTTGTGAGGTTGTACTTCAAGTCTACTACACGATTATTGTTGTTATCGTTGTAATGGGTGCTTACTGATAAGAGTTTCTTGTGAAGACTATCATATTTTTTTTCGATTTTATGGCAGTTAACACTTTGTACTTTCCTCATAAGGAAAATAAATTCTAAAGGAACTAACTGGCCCGCAAGGAACAAATGGTAATGATACAATTGTATCTCTATCTTACTTACTTTGGAAAAGAAATTTGAAATTGATAAATTTAGGTAGGATATTTTCATCTTGATAGCTACTTTCGGGGGGCCCGGCATTCTACATGATCAATAAATTTCGGAAAAAACTCTGCGTTCATGTTAAATAACTCATTTTTGTATATGTATTTTCGTGTTTATGGTATTTGAAGATTTGTAATTGGGTCTTGATCAACCCCACTTTACTATACAGGGTGAATACAAAAGTCTGTGAAGCCCCCTTTTATTTTTTGAACCGAAGCAGATATGTCAATTTTGATGAATCCAATGAATAGGAAGTTTTGGGTGGCCTATCCCACGGTGCACTTTTCATCATCCCAAATATGCAAATTAGGACACATTCAAAATGTATCTCATAAACCGTAAGAGATAGAGAAAAAAACGCAATTGCAAACTTGTTCAGCATAAAAAAACAAACACAACAAAAAAAATCATCCAAATCGGACCAACCAATCACCCACAATCACGTGGTGAACTGTTTGTAGCAATCACACCGCACAAGGAAAACTGAATGTTGATATTTGCACCATGTAAAGCATGCAACTCATAAAATTAACATAAATTACCATACTCACATTCACTTTCATGCGGAAAAGCAAATAAAAGGCATGTTTCAGCATACAGAACACAGAACAATTCCAGGATGGCAAGCTACACTTTTCCGGAAATGGTCAATATGATCTTCTGCTTCGGAGAGGCAAGGAGAAACCTACATGCTGCAGTTAGGTTGTATCGAAACAGATACCCTAACGAACGCCATCCATCTCGTCAAACATTGCATCACATTATTCAAAGATTCGAGGCTACAGGAAATGTTAATGCTGGACGAGGACGACCAAGAGCACAAGGCGACGAGGATACAACAACGCTAGTTCTGGCTGCAGTTGCTGCAAATCCCCACATAAGCAGCAGAGCAATTGCTGCAGATGTTGGGTGGCATCAGAGAACTGTTCTCAACATTCTACACGCATATCATTTTCACCCATACCATATTCATTGTCACCAGGAGTTACTGCCATTGGATTATGTTGCTACGGCCGCCTTCTGCAACTGGTTACTTACCTGAATGGATGACAATCCAAACTTCATTCATGAAGTGTTGAGGACAGATGAAGCCCAATTCACCAGGGATAGAGTTATCAACAGGCACAACTATCATCATTAGGCAGATGAAAACCCACGATGTCTGCGAGAAGCAACTCATCAAGTGAACTGGAGAATCAATGTGTGGTGTGGATTGTACAGTGACACTGTGGTTGGACCGTATTTTTACGATGGACCGCTGACTGCAGAACGCTACCGGGCTGAAATTCTCAACGTGGTAGTCACAAACTTCATTAACAATTAGTCATTGGCCTCGTATCAGCGCACGTGGTTTCAGCATGATGGAGCACCTCCACATTACGTGTTGGTCGTTCGCGAGCGTCCAAGTCAGATGTTTGGACAACAATGGATTGGCCGAGGAGGACCAGTTCGTTGGCCACTCCGCTCACCTGATTTTATACCACTTGACTTTTTCTTGTGGGGATACCTGAAGGACAAGGTTTATGTTACGCAGCCCGCCTCACTGAAGGATCTGGTTCATCGAATCCAAGAAGCGTGCCGAGGAGTGACACCAGCCATGCATGCCGATGTTTTGGCGTCAGTTAGGCTCCGCGCCCAATTGTGTTATGGTGCCCACGGTCGTCACGTCGAGCATTTTGTTGATTTAAATTTTTTTGTAAACTGTTTGAAGTAACTTGTTTGTGCAGTGTGACTGTTTGTAAGCTACAACCAGTTCACCGCGTATTTGTGGGTGATTGGTTAATCCGATTTGGATGATTTTTTTTTGTTTTGTTTGTTTTTTTATGCTGAACAAGTTTGCAATGGGGTTTTTTTCTCTATCCCTTACGGTTTTTGAGATAAATTTTGAATGTGTCCTAATTTGCATATTTGGGATGATAAAAAATGCACCATGGTATAGGCCACCCACAACTTCCTATTCATTGGATTCATCAAAATTAACATATCTGCTTCGGTTCAAAAAATAAAAGGGGGTTTCAGACTTTTGTATTCACCCTGTATATATGACGATGTAATTCTTTACTACCTCAGAGCAGATTTACTTTGTTCTGATCAGGTCTTTGTATACACTGAAGAAGGCAGCTTGGCTGACGAAATACGCATACGTTCTAATAATCATCTTACGTGGATTATTGGTTTCCTGTTGTTCTTGTTAAACGTTTCTTGTCCGTACACTATCAGCAGATATTGCTTACTGATTCATCTTAAAGAAGTATTGCATATTGAAGTTATTGACTGGGACCCACGCTTGTTGACTTCACTCCAAAGCCAAACTCGCCATAAACGTTCCAGGTAGACTTTGACTCTATTGGATCAGGATGAAGAGGACTTCTCAGATAGCCTTGCAACAATGGAGGAACTTTGGAGCAAAAATTCAGGCAAAATTCAGGTCAATAAGGTGAAGCTAACAATTATTATAAGCTGTTTTTTAATAGTTCAAGGTTTCTTCGACAATATCCCCTATTTTTTCCAACCAAGAGAGTATTTAATTCTCTTCCTCTTTCTTCTTTATATAAGTCAATATTTTCAACTAGAAATCGTATTTTCTTTACGTTCTTGATTGTTCTTTTTTGAACGTTGTAATATTTTTGTATAACAATAAAGTCTTGTTTATAAATGACTGAACTAGGGATAAATATCCGATATTCATTGCCTGTTACAATACATTGGCAATGTAATTGAATAATGTAATTGATCATTGTAGAGCATACAGACTCCTCAGTAGTCGAAGAAAGTAATGTTTATTAGCGCAGATAGGAAAACCTTTTCGCTCTTTTCAATCGTGCAGCTCTGTTAATTTCTGCGTCGAAATTATAGAACCATTGTAGATGTGGGCAGCCATTTTCAGAAGTTAAAGTAGGTAAAATTTGCAAAAAGCGATTTAAGGGCGTGAAATGCTTTTTTTTAAAGCGGATTACAAGAGTAAATCAACTTTAAAGTGTTGCAAATTCTTATTGTGTATTTGTGGTTTCGTATTTTTGTTTACTGCTAGTGGTGTCCACAGTTTTTAGCATATATCGTTTGTATTGGATTACAAGAATTGAGAAAACCCTGAAAAATAATACATTCAATTTGAAGGATAGCATTTCGAAATGATATGATATTATGTGTGGGCAAATAATGATCATAATTAATGCTATATAGATTTTAAATAGAATATAAATTAGAAATGTTTTTTTGTTCCTCATAAAATACTGAAGTCGAACGTTGGTTAAACGAAGATCTTGATTTTGTTTATCATTTTAATGTCCTTTCATCGTTAACTTCATTTTTATTTTTCCAAAGGGGATTTCCGGATTTTCTTCATTCCAAACACGAAGAACTTTTTTGTACAACCCCTTAAATTCGCAGTATTAATCAATTATTTTAAATTTTTTCATATACTTCTTATAGACAGTGTCGGTGAGATTTATCAATTATAATTAGTAATCTATTTGATTTAACCGCAGTGTAGATTACGAATACGTATATTGTATTGTATTTAAATCGCTTTTTATTAGAAACAGAATAATGCCAGTAAAGAGGGCGTATCTTAACCTCTGTCACAAAATTCTAGTGGTGATTCCCCATAGGGAGATGAAAACAAAAGTTCATATAAACATGGTTCGGAAAATGAACCGTTTATGAGATATCTGCGGTTGAAATTTTCCGCAGCTGGTTTTTATTCGTTTTTATTTTATTCAGCAAATTTCTCCTATTTATATATTGTAAATTCTGAAAAAACACTATTTTTTTAATTGATCTAATAAAAATATCTCAACTTCAGCATCGGAGTCATCTACTTTGTTAATGGCAGGGGGATGGCAAAGAAAATTACTCTATGCTCGTACATTTTCACGTATTGATCAACGTTTGCAGAAAACCGGCTCATTGACCATACAAAAAAAAAACAAAAAAAAAAAAAAACAAACAAAAAAAACGAAGGCGATATAAACAGAGAAGTGCGTACACCAGTTCAGGAGGAAAGCGTTCGGGAAGCTGTCAGTAACAACCCCAGAGTACTCGCATTGCAGACGGATGTTAGCCATATGGTTGTGTGGCGAACACTTCGTCATGGACTGATGTATCCGTTTCACTTACAAGGCGTCCAGGGACTGAAGCCGTAGGATTACTCACGCAGCTGCTGAAACTTCACTTTTCACTGCGGAAATCTCATAAATGTTTTGCTATTCGAACCATTTTTATATGAACTTTTATTTTCATCTCGCTCTGGGGAATCACCACCAGAAGTTTGTGACAGGTTTAGATACACCCTGTATTTGGCATATGAAACACGAAGGAAAAACAAAGTTTTCTTTAACACTGTTATTTTTTTGAAGTTTCTTCTATTTGCCATTACAAGGTTGCGATAACAATTCAACGTGTTTACATGAAAACCGATAATGATTGATCAATACTTCAAAATTAAACATGAAATCTTAACATACAAATGACCAAAACTTTGAAAAAGGCAGTCATACTTACTGTTCCATACTTTTCCAGATGACTCTGAATCTGCACAACACCTTAAAAATAAACAAATGTTTCCTTACATATGACATATCATTAGATCAACATATATATTCAATGTGCAAATGTTCCAAAAATACTTACTAAGCACATTTATTAGAAACTCTGCACAGTAGCCAGATCTTGTAGTTATCATTCTCTCTGTGAGTAAACGTGTATCCGTTAACACCTGCTAATATTCAATGTTGAAGTACTTATAAATATTGGTTAAAAACAGCAAAGCCATGAATAACATACACAGAGAATTAATAAAAAATCTGTACAAAAAGTATAATCTTAACAATAGAAAAAGTTTTTAATTCGCATGAAAAGTCACAATATTTAACAATTGAACGTATTTATATAAAAATGATTTTGTTAAATTTTTGGACCTCACAGATCATATCCAGTGCCATGGGTATCCACTGCAACTTTTTAAATAAAGCGGATTAAAGGGCGTTTTGAAAAGATTTGCCTTCTTGGCGAAAGTTTCAGCAGTATGCGAGATACTGACCTGAGCTATGCATCTGATGAAAGCTTGGAATGTCCTCGACAAGACAGTGTCTAATTTTACAATGTAATCGCTATTCCTGTTTTCACATTTGCAGCAATGTTGCACAAGTTTTTTAATTTCTTCGGCGAAGAAATCGGGCGTTTGTTGCTGGCACCAGTCATGAACTGCTGCTTCGTCTCCACAACACTGCTCTTACGACCTCCCATCAGATGTCACGGGTCGTCGACTGTGGAGCTGATTATGCAGGCTTGTTGTGCCTGATATACTATCTTTCATACTCCTTGCCTCTTGGCAAACAGTACTCACATGCACACATGCGTTCAACAAGACTCATCTTTCGATGAATGTCAATGGAAGCAGAAACCGTCTGCGGTGAAGAATTCTATCACAGTACGTTTCTTCAACCGAACGTCCATGTGCGTCGCCATTTTACTCAAATAATCAGATTTACTTTCCATGTCATGTCCTATCTCGCAAATTGCTGAAGCAAATGGCAGAGGAGGGAAAACTTTTCAAAACACTCTCGTATATTTATTCAATATAGCCTATCCAATAAAACGTGAACTGGGCGTGCCCAATTAAATTTTTAATTTCAAATGTTAGTCATTAACTAGTATTAACGCCCGTTTTAAAAACGGAAAATTAAAAATTGATTGATTTTTTCATAATTTAATAAACATTCAAAACGGTTCTATGCTTCAGAATAAAAAAAATGTTTAGTGTTAAGGTCAGTTTTAAAAACGGGGAAAAAACATTGGGACAAAAATTTTTTGTTCAATGAGAGAAAAATTAATTTTAATATCTGCACTGGAAAAAAATTGTTTTAAAATGGTGAAAAATTAAATAAATTTACTTTTTAGAATTTGGAATCAGAAAATTTTTCAAAGAAAAGCATGACGGAAAGGCGTTGAATTAGTTTAATAACAATGCTATTACAAATGGACTCATATAAAAGGGTTAGGAAGAAACGGTCACTTTGTGATTAGGCCTTCAATACTCTTTTATCTTTCTCCTTATATTTCCGGTTTTTTCAAATGTGAGCCAAAAACACTGAGGACAGATGAAAAATATTGGGACAGTACCAACACCACCTAGACCAGTGATGGGCAAACTACGGCCCGCGGGCCGCTTCCGGTTGTTTTTTTTTCGGCTCGCTATCGGATTCCATGCGGCCCGCAAGAGACACTAGAAATTGGATAACTTGAAATTATTTTCAGGGAAACAGAGCACTTTATATTAAAAAATCTTAAAAAAGTTTAAAAATCTTTAATAAAAAAGTTTGCACATCCCTGACCTACATAGAAGGCCTGATAATGGAAACGTCATACATTGCTACATCATCATTAGTCCACCACTATTAATTCTATTTCTACCAATAATAAGCCCTAAATTTGGTCGACTAATGATGATTCATATCTCGGTCTCCGAAAGAAACCCACAGACCTTTTTAAGGAGAGGTACGCATCCAACTAATAAATGTAGATCCAGCATTTCAATTGCATAATAATAACAGAATTTCACAGAATATTGATATTTTTCATAACTCCCTTATACCTATCTGTAATGTTGCCTCTTCTTAGGCTCTTTTTACCGCGTGGCTCTTTTTTTTAATACTTCCATCTGTTGGGGGTAGGTGCTGGAGAATCCCCAAGTGCTGTCTGTCTGTCCCTTTTATTGACCTGGTTCGTGTCAGAGACACACCTAAATCACCTTTAATAGACTCAGTGATAAAATTAAAAACGGGATTTTTTGCGGATATTTTTACTTTTTTTTCAAGGGATAAAAAAAGAAAACAAAAACATATTGAGTTCTTTTTTAGTGAACATTTCTTATGTAATTATTCCGACACGTCTGAGGACAATCAAAGGAACTTTTAGTCAATAACCATAACGTTTTGATTCTCAAATCGTTTCTCATTCTCAGGAATGACAGTTTCTCTTCTATCCTCATTGCATAAAAATTGATAACAATAAATGTTATATAGTTTCTGCCATGACTTTCCTTCTAAAAGAAGTAGAGCCGCATAGTGATTGCCACAAACGTGTAAAATAGTGACTGGTATCTTTCTGTCGCATTGAAAACTCCATCACAGTCTTTGGGCTTTATATTCATTCATTAGATTGGCCATATACATGAATGGGCAGTTTGTTATTATAGACATATAAATAACATATTCATTTACATAGGATGTCACTCATCCGCCTTTAGGAATAAACGAGCATCGACGTGAGATGCCAGAAATTTAATGAAGTCAGAACAAAGGCCATATATTTCAATTTTCTGAAGCAGTCTGATATGAAAAACAGAATCAAATGCACGTGAGAGATCAAAATAAATAACATCAACCTGTCTTCTTTCTTGCACTTCTGAAAGAACATGATCAAGCCAAGTCATAAGGTTGGTCGCGACAGAGCGTTTTTTAATAAAGC
>JAHWFO010111646.1:248310-286362 GCA_023313115.1 Rhysida immarginata | reverse complement strand
GCTTGGGTTGGTTAGGCTTCTTGACTACCTCAGTGTATTTCATTTGGTGTTTATTCTGGTTGGATGAGCTTTGTGAAAGCGCTGCTTTCGTCCCATCCTAACAAATGTACACTTCACTGTTCGTTTGTCGATTGTCGATTCACAATTCATCAGAATAGCCTGCCTACTCTGATCGAAGCTCTCCTGTATGCTGAAGAAGGCAGCTTGGCTGCCGAAATGTGCATCCATCGTCTGATTAAAAACCTTATGTGGATTGGTGGTATCCTCTCTTTTATTCTAACGTCTGTCCAATATATGAAACTGTAACTGAGAGAGTTTTATTAAACCAAGTTAGTAGATTCCAGCGTGTTCTCCTTGGTTCACACGGAGGATATCCATCCGATAATCAATTTCTTGCCCTGTTCTTTTGAGCATATCGACATCCACCTTGTTTTCGGCGTTTCAAATCCGTAATGTCCTAAACTTTTGTCTTGAACACATGGTCCTTCGCGAACCCCTGTAAGTCTCAGGAGCCCTATTTAATGACCCTCTGATGTACCTTCCTTCGGTTATGTGACCGACCGGGTTTTCCTCACTCACAGAGTTCGTCTGCTATTTCTCCCGATGCTTCTTACGTAAGGGATACATGTAAGTGATGACGACAAGGGTTTTAAACAATAACAACTAATTTACAAGGTACAAACGTATAGATAAATCAATTTCTAACGACTTAAAAGGACAAATGTTGGTTCGATTCTAAAACGACACTCAATGGATCTAAAAGAGCGAAATGAGCGAATTTATTCTTCACAATAAAGATAAATTCAACTGTTCAATCATATTAAAGTCTATGTCATGAGCCTTCTGTTCGATTCTATCTTCTTCTGTTAAATCTATGCAGGTTATATCTAACATGTGCATCATCTGTCCACTCTGTGACAGGCTAATACTAAGCAAGCATCTGTCTAAGCAAACACTGACGCAGGCTAATTCCTACTGTCTACCACCTCTATCTATACTGACAGGCAAACACTGACTGACTTCTCACCAACTCACACTAACGACGCCTAACTCCCTGCTCCTAACCAAACTGAATATCTGAGTGAAAAAATGCACTCAATCAGATGATTGGTGGAAAGAAGGTAAATTCCTCATTTCTAAATCATGTCACTATCAATACATATTCACCATCATTGTCACGCGTATTTAGTAGCTGTCTGACTCAAAGATTGCTCTAAATACAATACCTAGTAACTAAGCTGCACATCCTGTATAATCTAACCACTAAACTTTTATTTTAAACCTTTTCTAAAATTCTTCTAAAACTTTTATAAAACAATTAAGATAAAATAACTGTTTAAAAGAATAAAACATTAATAATCAATTAATTCTGTTATCCAAGTCAACATTTAAACATTATATAAACAATAACGTAATAATAACTGATTTAAATAATTAGCTGGGGTTAAAGTTAATTGAAATAATAATAATAATAATCTAGAAGATAACTAACTTTTCTTTATAAACTAAGATCCCTCCTATGTTTAAATGACAGCTATTAAGAATCGCTAAGGGAAAATCTTAAATTTAATTATTGAAACATTAATACGCGTTTACAACAAATGGGGTTTAGGGTTTCAGAATCCCGGGGCCTCACACCCCCACAATAAAAAGTCCAGTGTCATAATATCGGGTGATCGAGGGGTCCAAGAGATAGGTCCATCTCTTTCTATCCAACGACATGGAAATTTTTCCTCCAAAGCGGCACGAACAATTGTCCCCCATTGTGGTGGTGATCCATCCTGTTGGAAGAGAATATCGGGCCGTAGTTCATATAATTCTGCAATATGTCCGGATACCTAATGGAAGTAACGGTTGGTTCCGCAAAGAGGAAGAGTCCTAGTACGCGTTCGTGCATAAGCCCGCACCAGACATTGACTTTTGGGCTGTCTCTTTCCATTTCACGGACACAGTGCGGGTTTTCAGATCTACAAATGCGAACATTGTGGCGGTTAACATATCCGGAAACGTGGAATGTCGCCTCGTCGGAAAACACAATACGCTGAAGAAAATCTCCATCAACTTCATTCCTGTTTAACATGTAAACATCAAACTTCGTACGTTTCGGTTTGTCATCTGGTTGGAGAGCTTGTACAAGCCGAATCTTGTATGGATACAATTGCAACGTCTTGCGCACGATTTTATGTACCGTGGATTTAGGCAGCCCCAATTCTCTTGAAGCGGTCTTCATCGATTATCTAGGGCTCCAATCAAACGCCTCTCTTACTTTTTCCATATCCTCATCCGCTATGCTTGAGCGGCCTGAACTTCTTTTGCATAGTACGCTGCCTGTTTCCAAAAATTTCTTCTCCCAATCCAAAATGCTGTTTCGACATGGTGGATCCTTATTAAATTGTCTTCGAAAATTTCTGTGTGTCTGAGTCACCGATTTCGTTTCCTGAAATATTAAGTCACGCCTACCATTGTAATTTCTAAGTTCCGTGAAGCCTTCTTCCCATATAATACTATATCTGTTTGGAATGACCTCAATTATAGCACTAGGAATCAGGTTATTAATTGTTCTTTGGACAGCTGTTTTAATCATAAGGAACATGCCTATAATATTTTATTGCAGGCTTTGAATTTTCTTTAACAACCTCAGTTTGTCTGCTTTACATATCCCCTGTTGGGATGCAGTTCCTCTAAATAATAATTATAATAATAATAATAAAGCAATATACAACCTCTGACAATTAAGTTCGGTGAATGACGTTACATACGGTGCGAGCTTTACAACGCGAGTAATAATACATGTGAATACAAGCCCACTCATTGTTTAAGCATGTTCAGACAAGTCGCGTTTGTGCGTGCAATGGTTTAGCAGATGCTCGTTTCTTCAGTTAAATGTGTAGCGTGCGCACGTAACTGTGGATAATGGATCAGAAAGGAACACTGCCGTAATCGTGCAACAGTTTCTGGCCAACAAAGGGGTCGTATCCATAGCTCATCCATCTTATTCACCAGACTTGGCACCAGCAGATTTTTTCTTGTTCCCACGCCTGAAACGGGCCATTTGCAGACATTCCAGACATTCAAGCAAATGTGACACGTGAACTTAAAGCCATCCATAAGGAGGAATTTACCAGGAGCTTCCAGGACTTATACAACCGATCCCAAAAGTGTATTGCCTTCCAGAGTGATTATTTCGAAGGACAAAAAGTAAATGTGGCTCTATCTGTTTTGCATTTTGTTGTGTGAACTCATTCTGTGGTTTTATAGATGCGACAATCATTGTTAAAATAAAGGAAATTTATAGCTCATTATTTTGACGTCATCGATTGTAGCCATGCCCCAGACAATCGCCAGGTGCACTGTTTGGAAACATTTGCTCTTACGTGTATTTGTTTAGTAAAAAAAATTTATATGTAAATTTCCAAAAGTGTATATTATATTTTGATTATGTGATGGAAGGTGCATTACTCATTGTTTTTATTAAATACGGTAATTTAGTCTAGTCATCGATTGTAGCGAACCTGGCGATAGCCTGGGGCACAATCACGTGACCACTTTCTATTTTCTCCATAGGACTTCATCATTTGTCGTTTCTGTATAATCGTTAATCGGCGCAATACACTGTGCTCTCTCCTGTGGAGTAGCCATCTTTTGTTTTAATAACCCGGATTAGAGTAGCCTGTAGTAAAAGAGTAGTGACAACTCGGGAATTATTTTGGCGCCATTTTGTGGCGAACTACTGGCCGGATTAGTAGCCAACTACTGAATAAATTGCGCATGAGTAGGGCAGCCTGTAGTAAAATTCTGCTATTAGTTCCTGCTTATAGTTCGACACAACCTGACGCCCACTGTGAGAGTTGTCACTACTCTTTTACTACAGGCTACTCTAACCCGAATGTATAGTTCCCAGACTCTGGCGGCGAAATTGTGGAACACAATGAAACTTTTTCAGTTACAGTTTCATATATTGAAATCTGTTTCTGTTTATCTTTATTGGTTTTTTGGTAATACGCAGATAAAAAGTGTCAGACCCTTTATGTACACCCTGTATTATGAAATACCGGGTGATTCTGAAGTGTTACATTTTTTCATGAAACTAATAATTGTTTTGCCGTGACGAATTCTTTAGCAAAACAATTGTTTGCGCGTGCCTTGTGATTCATATGAAAGCATTGAATTGCAGGAACGTCGTTAACAATGTAAAAAAATATAACACTTTTGGATCACCCGGTTTATTGAAAGTGTAGAGATAGCGCCCCTATACTTCGCTGTCTTACCTAGCCAGTTCGTGTAATGGCCTAACGTTTTGCTTTCAGCGTTTCGAATTAAGACAAATGAATCCTAGTGTATTGGAATAAACTCTTTACATTACAAAAAAATAAATTTTATTATTCGCAATTCATAATTTATTATTTTGAAACACTGAAGAATCAATTGAATTTTCATTTAGATCATTTGATGCATTTTGAAATCTTCATCTTATTTATAATTTTTGCGTTTGCGTGTGTTTTGAAGTGTTTAATTTATTTCTACAGATCCCTTCCTTCCTCTATGTAGTTAAATATAATATTCCGATCCCAAAAAGCGTTATGGGTAATGCAATAATCATTACGGTTGATGCAATAATTTTAATTTTTCGTCATAAAAAATAAACTCGTTTTCTGATTTTAAATACTGCGAAAAACTTGTAGGTGCCGTGTTTATGGTCCCAGGTTTGATTGTGTGCACAGATGCGAGTAATGAGACGATCTTAAGCATAGACGCTGTATTTACTCGACACAGCGAGAGACTCGATACCCGTGCTTATATTTCATTCATAAGGTCTTATTCAGTAATACCGATGTACATGACTCTGCAGACTTGGTCATTGATAAATAAATAAAAGGTTTATTATACTGTATAAAATATTTATTTGTTTGTTGCTTCTAAAAAAATTATCATGATTCAATGCTTCGGAGTGCAGATTTGTCCTCATCCTGAAATATGAATTTATTTACAACGAATTGGCTCACAACACCAAAAATAAAACTTGTCAAAAATCCAAATGGATTCAGTGTTGTCGTCATCCCTTAAATTATATTGTTTAATCGTCCTTTTTATTGATGTGTAATCAATTTTCTGTATCATTTCTCAGGATTGAAAAAATGACCACCTACACCAAAAAAGCAGCCTGTTTTCATCATTCGGGCAGCTGAAAGTCCGGAGCGTATTAGAGGAGCATTCCATGTGAAATTTGGAGTCAAAGTTAGCTTAGACAGGCACACAATAACCAAACTAGTGAAGAAATTCAAGACGATAGGTTCCATCTTTTTCAATTCTGCGAAATGACGAAAAAAATCGCGTTAAACAAAATGCTTTGTTGCCACAAACTTATTTCATAATTTTCAAACAAATTACACTTAAATACTGTATTACGAGGATTGGTCGAAAAGTAAAACGTCAATGGCTGTATCTTTCTTATTTGTTAACCGACTTTCAAAATTCTTTTTGTATCTTATACTCACATTTGTCCTCTATGTAATACACTATTCACTTTTCGATATAGCCCCTATCCCTTTCCACGCATTGCGCCAAGGTGTGACTAGTCGGGTGAATCCGTCGGAGAGGAATTCCGGGGTTGTTGTCGAAACCAGGATTAAATGGCAGCTTTGGAACCTCTTCTGCAGCACGATAACGCCCGCCCGCGCACGATCGCCACTCACCAGAGGCGTCGCAGCGCCTACAGTTCAAAGATGAAAGTCTTTTGCGCCTTGCGACTTTCACCAACTCCCAAAGAAAAAAGATCACGATCACCTTAAGGGACATGAGTTGCGTTCTGACAAATAAAGTTACAGCCATGGAGGCATTACTTTTCGATTAACTCTCGTAGATGAGAAACTGGTGTTGTATCTTGGTAAGTTTTTGGGCCACATTGAAGACAAAGTAGTGCCGTTCTTTAAAATTTATTTGACGAGCGTAGCTTCTGTCCCTTTTCTCCAATATATTTAAATTTCATGAATGAAAATTATTTTTTGCTTCCAATAAGAGCTTGTAACGATGAGAGAGAGGAGGGGGAAGAGAAATAGGACAAGTAAAGTAAGTGTCCAAAGATACTAAAAATGGTTGTACTACGTTTTATTCTTATCAGAAAGATTAATAAAGAATTGAGAAGTGAGAACATTGAAATTCTGACTACTTCTTTGTTTTCTAATTTCAGAGCTTTCTCCACAAAACAAGTTTTATAAAGGTTGACATTTAATTTTTATTATTTACCGACGTATGTAATTGAATTCTCATACCTACAGATACGAGTATTTATCTATAAGCTATATAATATTAAAAATTAAATGAATAACTTTATATTTAAAACTCAAGAACTGAATTCTACAGATGATTGATTACGATCTATGGTAACGATTTGGAGGTTGGTTTGGTTTGGTTTATTTGGTATTAACGTCCTTTTCAACTGCTATGGCCATTTCAGGACGGCATTATAGGGGCCACAAATTTTGCTTCCCAAGGGTTCTTTAACGTGCAGCCGGCAAACGACTACACGAGGCTTTACTTCCCTTCCGAAGAAGTGCGTGATCTCAGGATTTTCCCCCTGAAAAAATCCTCTCGTCCTCGGCCAGCACAGGCGATCACGCAACCACTGAGACGATTTGGAGGAGAAAGTTTACGAAGATAACCCTTTCTTTACAACCATCGTGTTCCATTTGGTGACCCTGGTTGTGGACTATTGCCCTGAGCCGATAGAGATTTCTGCAGAACGGCGAGGCTGATGTTGTTCCATTCCTGTTTGCAGGCATTCCAGAGACCATCAATGGTTATTGGGCGCCGTCGAGCATGGCCTATTACAATAATACAAACCCACAGAAATCTTTCGGGAATGCATCTGATATCATGAAAGGGTAAAACGTGCATTATAGTTTCCTCTTCCATATCCAATATAAATTGAATGGCCGACTTGGACGTATGGTTGGAGGCTTCTTCTTGATGCAGCCAAACTTTGCTTTTGTCGTCTCCATACAAAATTGGACTGAGAACATGCTGCTGATAGTAAAGGGAGAATATGCTGCTGAGAATATGTCCACTCTTCTGATTGTGAGCTTGCTGTTGTACAAGTATCCCACAGTCACCATAAATCGTTTTGAAAAACTTTCCTTACATTCTTTGGACCACTCTTGATATGACTTCTCTCTACGTGGACGGTAGAAAATCACGCGAGTTTTGTTGCACTAGTTCAGACTGACGTAGGCTTCATCCAAATTAAAAACGGAGGGGACCTCTCGTCCACAAGGGAACTCCTTGTGGACTTCAGATTACCTCCCTTTTTGATTGTTCCATTTCCGGCTTTTGCTTAATATTTGTTCATCCAAATTGACAACGTACTTACATCGTTCTGCCTCATAGATGCTCCGACCGTTCTCCTTCCTTTCTGCAGCTTATGAACACGACTCTTTTGACGCTTTTCCAGTTGCAAAGCTTTGTTTCTAATTTTATTTACGGTAGCCTGTGAAGTTCCTACATTGTCTGCGATCCCTGTTTGGGTTTCTGGTTTTCACACAGGACAAGCTCTTTGATCTTTCGATTGTGGTATTCGGCTGTTGAAATTCGAGGATTTTGCTGTTTGTGTCCAGTTGGAAATAACCCGGTACGGTCCGATTCTAGGAGACATTTAGACATTTTTTCATGATATTTACTGCTTTAGATTGAAACGTAGCATTGCGGATGTAATACCATCATTTCAAGTGCTTTCTTTCACGCGCACGTGCACGTATCCCGCAACATTCACGAAATAAATCTTTAACAAAGATCGTAATCAACCTTCTGTACTCGAACTTAAACAAATCTATACAGGAATTTTTACTTTCTGTTTTACATAATGTATACACAAAACTTATACAAGGTACGTCCAGAAAGTAAGTTCCGTTTGGTATAATTACAAAGATTTGGTATACAACCTAATTTTTACAAAGATTGAGGTGTTCTTACATTTGCTGAATCCAAACAATTAATACACAATGTAGGAAATAATCTTGGGAGTATAAACTCAACACATCCTAGAAAGAAAGCCAAACAAATGAAACGTCATACATTGTTACATCATCATATTTCGACCATTGTTAACCGCATTTCTACCAATGACAAGTTTTATTGGAGTTTTCCATTTTATATGAGGGGAGGGGAGTCTTCTTTAGATTTTTTTAAAAATAAATTTCATTATTGGAGCGTAGCTCCTTATCAGTTACCATTTTAACGTCATCACGTCAAAACCAGTAAAGCAATAGTAGCCAAATCTCGCACACAGTTTGTGTGGTGCCTGAAGGTGGTTTGTATGAAAAAAAAACCTTACATATGTGATGTCGTTGAAGAATAATAAACATTCGGACTGAGCTCCGTGATGAGATCCGTGATGTCCGTACTATGTGGTGAAGCCGAACGCGAATTTCAATTGCAATGCAGTCTGTAAAGCTAATTGTTGTTGACGAATTCTCAATGCTTGAACTGAACTTGCTGGACAAAATAGACAACATGAAATTCTTGGCGGATATGCATTGCTATTTTCGGGCGGCTTTAATCAGTTGCTTCCTGTTGGTGATACACCTATGTATGAGCAACCGAATCCATCGTCTACTTTTGCTGTTCAAGGAAAATAGGCCTACCAACAACTGAGAAAAGTATTTCATTTAACAACAATTATGCGTCAAGTAGGTGTAAACCAGGCACCTTTTCGTGAACTACTCAATCGTCTCGCAATTGGTGAAGTGTGAGAAAATGACTTTCTTCTGTTAAAATCATTGGGTTTTTTTTCCGTATTATTTTTTGGAACAAGAGAATAAATTATGATTTTATTAACATTTATGCCCAATTTTATTATATGCAATCTGTCAATAATATTGATTGGTTTAGTTGTTTTTGCACTCTGAAAATGAATTCCAGATATAATTTCACAAGCGACGGGATTTTCAATTTTCTTTGCCATTTTAAACAAATGACAGCTACCTCAAAATAGCGTCAACATTCCCAAGCAGTCAGTGTAACTATTGCGCATGCGCCGAACTGCGATCTTAGCGCTGCCATGGCGAGAAATAAAACCTATTATTTTCTGGACGTACCTCGTTAATTACAGTCTATTTAAATCTATTAAATAAGATTTTACATGAAAGAAGAACATGTTTTTTTGCTGTCTGTTGAGATCGACGAACACATCTATAGTGCATTTCCTCTATCTGAAAATAATAAAAATAATATGAAAAACAAAAAATGAAACATGTATGGACAATTCCCCATTTCAATTGCAATCCTAGTTTACCTCAACGGTTGTATAGGGTTCTTAAAGTGATCTTTCACACTCTCAAAATTTTTACCTTATTTTCTTAGTCCTTTAGGGCACCTGAACAAATAACAGAAACAAATAAATTGGTAGATGTATCAATTGCAGTTCTTTTCCTTGTCAACAGGTTCTCAGTTCCCACGGGTTTTGAACCTTCAATCAAATAAATACCGGAAATTGTTCAAAAAAAACACAAAATATTGGTTGAATCACTCAAAATTGTTGCCGCTTTTAAAATAGGTCCTATTTGATCGATACACTAATGCCAACGATTAAATTAATCGTCGAAACACTTCTTATAGGCATTTTTTCGTCGGAATTAGTCGTCGAAGCATCATTGTTTTATGGATTCAAAACGTCTTTATAGTCACTTGACTTTGAGAAACAGAAAAAAGTCACATGGGGCTTAAACTGGCGAATCGCTGCATGATAGATGACATTGGTCAGAAATTCGCTTACAAGGGTGATATACAGGGTGTAACAGAAAGGTCCATCACATTTCAAAAATCTATGTTTTGTTTTTTTTTTCTTAAATGAAGATACAGAGATGGCGACATATTGAAATAATCTTAAGTTTTGTTTATAAGTGTTCGATGTGTTCTTCTCTTGCTACACGGCACTCATCTAGCTGATAATCAAATTCCTCCCATTCCTGCTGAAGCATATGTGGAGTCACTTCACTTTTCCGTATCTCCACAAGAAGAAGTCACAAACAGTGAGGTCTGGAGATCGAGGTGGCCACATAAAGGATGTGTGTTGTGCGTTCGCTATCTTGACAGTAAGTGATGGGACCTCCTCAAGATAAGTAGAGTATAAAGTATGCTCGATCGCTTGCCTACAAGTTCTGCTGACATCATCGATGCTCACCAGAACTTATCTTAGGACCTTCCTAAGTTATCCAGATGCACCGTAGAGATTTCTAACGGACTGAACAAAACTTGATATTCTCTTCTCTCAATGGTGTGCGGTTCATTGATCTGCGACTAACGCTTGCCGAACTATTTACGGTTGAAATGTGATAAACCTTTATGTTACATCCTGTATAGGATGGCGCATTATCTTGCAACTGTTCTTTCACAGATCTGCCTTTTCCAACACTTGAACAAGAAATTTTGTTGGAATGTAGAATTTGAGGTAAACTCTTTGTTCTATATTTTTTTTTCTATTTCAATAATCGCACAGCATATTTCAGATCGATGAACAAAACCAATCGCTGTAGTCAATTTGGTTCACAGATGGCGCCAAAGCTCTACGTGACAATTAGCTATGCGGATGCCGTCTTACGACAATAAAAAAATTGTTCATACTTTTTACATGTGCTTTTTTAAATGAAAAATTTGGAGTATTTATTCGACTGAATTTATTGTATTGTTCATAGGCTATTATGTGCCATTAATGATGTTAACAAATCACTGAAACTCATCTTTTGTATTTACAAATTTTAAACTCGCCTTCCACTGAAATTCTTGTCTTAACACGTTTCTTCAGCACCTTCCTATCTTCATATTTGTCAATCTAAATATTTCATTCTTCCTCATTCACACAATTGCAATCTTTCATAAGCAGGGGTAGGAGATTACAGAGAGTTTTGAATAGAAAACTTACATTCTATGGTTTACTTACGGGATGTTTGGTAGTGGACACAGATACTTTACTGTTGCACGCTTTTCATTTTATTGAAATACACATCTTGTTAAGAAAGCTTGCAAAATATAATGTAAATTTCCTTGTATTTGCTTTTGTAAAGAATATTAAAACTAAAGTGTATGACTTCGAGATTTCATTAGTACAGTATCTGGCCATTCGTCAAAGGACATCACCCCAAAATCGCATGGGATCGTCCGTACACGTCATTAAACTTTTAAGAAACGCTCACGGGTAAGAATACACTCATAGCAACTGTTGCAGTCAATAAAACAGACAACGCGAACTTAGAGCTTAGGAAAGTGGGATGATCATTGGAGCCCACATGTTCGGGCATTCGATCCTGATATTCACAACAAATTTCAGATATCCCGCTAGACAGTAATGATGTTATTTTGAATACTCAGATATATGATCCCATACGAGATCTAGACAAGCAATTGTACTATCATCTGTCTATCTTTGTTCTCTTATATCATCATTGTATCCCATTGAAAGAAAATCAAACCAAAAAAACAAAAACAAACAGACAAATAGACTTAACACACCCAACTATTCTAAGAAATTTCTCGCAACCATGATAGAACATTCGCACGAAACAACAGAACAAGAACACATAAATAAAACTGAATAACTATATGCACATAACAACTTACTTAAATACAACGAACCATTTCTTAATTTGACTCCATATTGGTGCCCATTTAGCATAAAATTTGCGCTTTTTACCCATCAAACTCAAAAAATATTTTCATTGTTGTAATAAATTAAAATTTTCTTAAAAAATAATTTAAAAGAATCGTAACTTATATCCTCTTCCCACCGTATTGATGAAATATATATTGCCGAAACTGCTATAATAATGATGTCACTTAACAAAAGTTTGCATTTTAGTTTCAATTTTGCAGGCACTCCTTCTAAAAGATATTGTACGAGCATATCTCTGCCAATTCCCAAATGCTTTAATAAGTCTCCAAAGGCTATCCTTAATGCCTCTGTACCAGTACATTCACACATAAAATGCTCTTCAGAGGCAATATGGTGGCATATCTTACACCAGGGCACTGGTCTTTTCTTGATTTTATATAAAAACAACGGGGAAAATCCACATTTTTTCCTGTATTTCCAACACTGCTCGGCACTTTTAGTTAAAAAAAGGATTCGACCAACTCGTACACATTTCAAGTTTCCCTTCATTCCATTTCTTACATACTAGATATTTTATAATAGATCTTATATTATCATCTTTATTTATTACCTTCTTTGTATTGTTTAGACTAATTTCCATAGGGTGGTTACAAATTATATTTTTCCAATTCTTTCTACTTCTACAATCACAATCTAAAATTATTTCTATATTATTCTTCTCTTTCAACAAAGCCCTTGCAGTCTAAAAAATGTACATCTAATTAATCTACGTTTTCCCTCTTTTACATGAAAAGGATGCTTTTTTTCATACACTTTACTAAAAACTTGTTTAAAAAAGATGTTTCTCTCACATATAAAAGATTTCACAATAAACTCTAACCTTAACTGCAATCGCAAATCCAAAACATTAACCAAGCCTAATCCTCCTACACACTTGTTTTGAAAGTAGTGGGCTCTTTGGGCCCATCTTTTTCTCCCATTAACCCAAGATAGAATATAGGCCATTATTTTTCTCAGATCACTTATAAGGGGGTCGTAAACATCTATAACATACTGAAGTACTGGAATAAAACGTTGGTTTATCATAGATACTTTCTCTATTAACGACATTTTATGGTAAATCAAACAGAACTTGTTTGTAAATTCACTCCATTTTTTATGGATATTTTGTATATTTATTATTTCTTTTTTAATGCCTTTAGCAAAAAAAATCCCCAGTATTTTGAGAGTATCCGTAACTATAATACCATATTTCTCTTGCAAATACTCATCAGTATGGGTAGTATAGTTAATTATCCCTGACTTTTCTTTATTAATCAGGGCATTTGATATGCTTTGGTATTCTAAGATTATTTCTAATACTAATTCCAACTCAGATGCAGTCGCCATGAATAATGTTACATCGTCAGCATACGCTGTCACCATTGGGTATCCCTTTAACGGTCCAAACCTTGTTTTTCCAATTTCCCATTCTATAGCTCTGAATAACGGGTCTAGACTAATTATATGTAACAATGATGAAAGAGAATCACCTTGTCTAATTCCCCGTTCCATTACAATGATCTCAGATCTCCACTTCTGGATACATAACTGACATTTTTGATTGCCCAAAAATAATTTAATCCATGATATCAAATATTCAGGAATATTTAATCTATCCAACACCCGAAACAGATATGTGTGCATAACCCTATCAAAGGCCTTTGTATTATCCAATGATACCAAGATACCTTGGTACCTACTGAGCGCACTATTCATTTCTCTTATGATATATAAGTTTTCTTGTATAGACCTGTGCCTAATAGCACAAAATTGCCAAGGTGTAATACTATCCCTAATTATAATTTGTAATCTACTTGTTATTATACTTGTAATTATTTTATAATCAACATTTAATAAGGAAATAGGTCTATAATCTGTGATGTTTAGAGGATTTTGATTTTTAGGCAAAAATATAATATCCGCTATGGTCATCGATCTGGTTAGTTTCCCTTTTTCTAATGCGTAATTATATACATATTGCAAAATTTCCTGAATTTCATGTATTTTATACAACTCACAGCCGATGCCATCGTTTCCTGGTGCAGAATTCTTATTTAACTTCTTTACAGCTTGCTTAACTTCATTCAAAGTGATTTGACCTTGGTTTATCTGTATAAGATTTTCTTTCTGGATATATTTATCCAAAAATAAATCACATTTTTCATGCGTATCATTCACTTCTTTATAGTATAGATTATAGTACTCATAAATTTTTTTATATATATCCTGCTTTTTTACAATTACTTCATCCCCTTTTTAATCGCCAAAATATCTTTGCTTTTACTATTTTTTTTATTACTTTCTTTATAAAATTAGCTTTAATTCCTTCCAATCCTATTTTTCTTTTATAGTAGTCTTCTATTAATGCCACCTTCTGTTCCTATGACATTTTAAATTCCCTTACTCTTGCTCTAATTTCACATTTGTAAAATTGCCACAGCTCCATTGGGTCTTCATTAAATTGTAAACTATCACAATTTAGCAATCATCATAACACAATCATTTTCTTTTAGTTTCCACTCAGGGAATTGAACATTGCCTAATCTGCTTTTATATTGTTTATCTAACCTAATTTGCATCCTAACAATTTTATGATCACCCTTGGTAATTTTTTCGTCAATCTTTATCTCTTGCACCTTAGATAATATTTCATAAGTTACGTAAACTCTATCCAATCTTGCTTTAGATTCATTTCTTTCCCATGTATATTGTACTGTATCTAGATTGAATGTTCTCCAGGCATCAAACAGCCCAAATTTTTCCAGCAGAAGTTTTAACTTTAAACATATATGTTTTCTCCACTCTATTATTGATGATCTATCAACTTCTGGCTGCAGAGTGCAATTCCAATCTCCTGCTAAGCAAATATCTTCCACCTCAATATTATCTAGAAACTGATCTAATTCTTGAAGCAGTATTATTGCCTTATTGTTATCTTGGGGTATTAGGACATTACCACACCAAAAGATTTTATTTACTACTTTGAGCTTCAGCAATAAAGCATATCCTTGCATTATTTCTTTAACTTCTATTATTTGAATATTTTTTCTGGATGTCATAAACATGACACCATTGTATTTATGAGTTGCCTTGCTACTAGTACACTCATAATCATATACTAAAAACTCTAACCAACTAGGCAAGGTATCAGCTTGTATCCCAGTTTCTTGTATGCAGATACACATATTTTTTTTATTCACAACTTCATCCAAAAAAAATCTTTATTTGTATAAGTATTTAAATTCCTTATGTTCCATGTTATCAGTTTCAAATTCATTTTGAGATTAAAGTGGATGGTAATTGTATCACTATTTTGTCCATTGTCATACCAATATTAAATCAAATTTAGAAGACAATTTAAGATAGGATTCCAAACATTCAAGACCTTCCTTCTACATTGCTTTGTCTATGGCTTCCACAGATTTTTTTATTCTATCCTTACTTGATTCAGATATTGATGACCTCCTTTTCATATAATTTGCCACATATTTAAATTCCATTTCTGTATATCCATATTGATTTATTACTTCTCTTATATCTAGTTTTCTCTTATTTACTTCTCTAATCATTATAAACATGTCCTCTTCCAATTTTTTCTTTTTCCTCTCATCCATTATTAATTCTCTTGAATGTGTTCTTTTCATAGGCAGCTTTGATATTGCTGCTTCTGCACTTTTATTCAACTGAGGGCTTTCAACCTCCTTATCTCTTTGAACTTGTCCTAATTCATTTACTTGGTTGATGTCCTCATCTGTCTGCTTCTCATGATTTTTTTTTCTCTTCTCTAGTTTTTTTTAATAACTTTTGTTCAGATGTTATACCCTTATTGCCCAATTCCACTTGCTTTGCTGGCACAATTTGACAACTTTCTTCTGTACTTTCATATCTTGGTTTCTTACTTGAACTTCCCTGATCCATACTTAAATCATTAATATCTCTATCTTCTGTTTGTGAAGGTGACTCCTCTCTTAACATGTTAATAGTCTCTTCTTCAGTAGCTGTATCTCTGTTAAGCTTGGGGCAATCTTTTATTATATGGTCCTGGGCCCCACAATTATAACATTCTTTTCTGACTTTCACAACCTTAATGGTGTGTTTTATTTCTCCTATTTGTATGTTTAAAAAATCAGGTATTACCACATCTGGAATTGGTATGGCATATAAGAATCTTTGGAAGCTCAGAATATTTTTAAAACCTTTCACATATACAGGAAAGATTCTCGATTTTAACAAATAATATTTTTTTTAACTCATCAATTATGGACTGAGGTGGTATCGATGGAACGACTCCCATTAACATTAATTTCTCCACACCAACTGCATATTTCTCAATTAATACTTCTTTTCCTTTAATCATGATGGACTTACCAACAATTTTATCAAATACTTCTCTATTACACATGTAAATATGTGTATATATCCCATCAAGTCGTTCGATGGCTTTGATGGACTCATTACCACATATTTCTATAATCCTGTCAATGTAATCTTTAACTCTTGTATCTTCAACAGTTCTCACCACAATTCTATTATCTTCAAATGCCGTACTTATTTCTATATCGGTATACTGCCTCTGCTTAGGCGTATTTTTAACCATTTGGCTGAAAGCCATTATCTTCTTGCTTTTGGAGAAATTAATGCATATTGACCCAATACAGTTAATTAACAATTAGCGAATTAGTGCAATAAACAGTTTACTTCAAGGGATTAGGAAAACCATAACTTAATTCTTTTAGTAAAACGCAACTTTTTTTTTATTATTATTTTTACGCGAGTGCCTAGTTAGGCCTCACTTGCAAAGCGAGCTACTCGCGATA
This sequence comes from Rhysida immarginata, assembly GCA_023313115.1. Taxonomy (NCBI): domain Eukaryota; kingdom Metazoa; phylum Arthropoda; class Chilopoda; order Scolopendromorpha; family Scolopendridae; genus Rhysida; species Rhysida immarginata. The sequence continues at coordinate 269,904 of JAHWFO010111646.1, read as the reverse complement.
AACAAACAGTTTTTTAAATACCTGAGGATATTAATACGTATCAAGTAATTAAAAGGCTTTATGATATCTTAATTAATCACAACAACATTCAATACGCAATTTTGTCGTTGTAATTATAGAAAATCTGTAGAGCTCATATGAGAGCCTCTACTCACGCTGTGAATCCAGCCATTATTTTGAAGTGTAAGAGAGAGGGTTTAAAACACGCCAACCCAGAATCAGTAAACCGAAATATTGATAGATCGCGGCTATCGGTGATTGATACGTGATGTCAAAGAGCAAGGCTTCGTCAAAAACGTTGGCACAAGACTTGCGATTGGCGTCGTTTAGTGATGCAAGTGATCATATTGTCCGTTGGTTGATCGCCGCACATGGTTTTCAACGTTTCACAAGCTAAATATCACAGTCCTCAATGTCACCTGTTGGTTACAGTGGTACAAGAAATGCCGCCACTGGACTCCAGAACAATAGAAAACCATCTTATGGAGTTCATGGTTGCATGGTCTTGGTCCTCCTGTTTTAGTTCGCGGTACCTTGAATGTAGAAGCATACCAAACATTCGGAGTAGTGAAAAGTGACAATTAAAGAGCTTGCAGAACGTCTTTGTCTGAAATTTTGCTGCCCAAATATACTCGAGGTAAGGTTCTCTATAACCAAAAACAGCATTCTCGATCACAGATAAAGAACTTTTTTTATTGAAAGCAATGCGCTACCGACATTGTGGGAACACTTTGGCTAGATCCCATACACATTTCAGCAGGACAATGGTTCTTGCCATATAACCGGCATTATTAACAGCTGGTTTGATGAAATGGGTTTGAGGAAACTTGAAGTCCAGATCTCAACCCCAGTGAATACCTTTGGGATGAATTAGAGTCCCAGTTGAGAGCCAGGCCATGCCGCCCAGAGAATACAACTAAGCTTTTGCCAATGGAAGGATGAATGGAGCAAGAATCCCGCCCACACATATCACTGAGGGGAAAGGCAGATTTTGCCAATTGATATTGATGTCGTGCTGGGTCCGGTTTAACTTACTTGTTTGAGATGTCCGGTGACGAATGGCCAGATAGTTTATATTGAATAGTACCATGAAGTGATATAATTATTGTGCGATTACTTGATAAAATTAATTGTCGAGCCTTTATTTTACTACCATTAGAGATTTAGCATAAAGACAAAAGGACTATTTAAACTATTTAATATTGAGATTGTTGAGATCTTATAACTTATATTTAGTGATGCATGATCCCTTATTTTGGTGCAATTACTTGCATTTATAATCGTTACAATCTGTGAAAGGAAAGTTGAACTGTGGTTGTTGAGTTAAACTTACGATTTCAATTGTTAGACATTGTTGTAAAGTAAAAATAACAATATATAGCAGTTGAAATTGGAAATTTAATTGCGCATGTCGAGTCCAAAATTTACTTGATCAGTATTTTTTATTCTTTACTCATGGTTTAATTTATACAATACGAGGGGAATTCAGTAAGTTACAAATGGGTATAGAAATGAAACAAATACGGGTACTGATTTGAAGACTAATTTTATTGTTCTGCATAATCTCTCTGTATATTATTAAGACACTTGTCCCATCGTTTTACAAGCCCCTCAAGACCAGTAGGATAAAATTCTTTGAGCTGCTGTCTAAATCAGACCGTGACATCCTTTGGTATAGCCTCATCGTTTTGCGAAAGATGATGTTTAAGAAGACCGAACAAATAAAAGTCGTGAGGAGCTAAGCCATGGTTTTGTGATAAGCAGTATGCTCTCGTAATTCAAGAAGACATCCTCTTACTGCCAACAAGACAACCGAAATGCTGAGAAAATTTTAGTGGAAAGTCCTCGAGCATCCTCTGTATACCGCTGACTTTCCATTTGTTCAGCCCTCTTAAACATTATCTGTCAAGTGACCACTTTCCCTATGATGAATCTGTTGGATCCTCTTAATCAAAGCGACATAAACTTTCCTGCACACATCTGTAGGCACGCAGGGTTGAAAATAGAGTAAGCACGGCCTATGTTGCATAGGTATTGTTCTTAAAATATCCCCACAGTAAAAACTCTATTGGGGCCTGGACTGCTGACATAGTTATCCATTCCATAAAATTGTACTGGACACTATCGATACGGGAAATTTTCGTCTAGCTAGTTGTAAATGGGACGAGCGAAATGCGATAGAGCGCCATCCTACTGTCACAAAATATCCATTTTTTTCTCGATTATTTCTCGATTTTCTATCAATTTGTTGGTTCATTACGATTTCTAAAATTATTATTATCTCATACACTGCTGGCAAAACATACAATACCTAGGAAAATATGGATCCGTTTATATGAAATTTTGCACACATGTAGATTTGGCATAAAAGAAATGATTCAAATTGCAGGACAATACGTTCATCGAACGTTGTACAGGGTGGCTCCATGCTTCTCTTGGAGAAAGAATTGTTCCAACCAGATTTGCATGAAGTCATCAGTTTGGCTTTTTTATTGTACTGGAACGGTTTATTGTAATTGTGCTGACAACAACTGCAATGCCTTGCACACGCCGCCATGCTCCTGTCCAACAACTCACGGAGTTTGACAGAGATCGGATTGTGGGACTTCGAGAGGCTGGATGGTCTCATCGGCGTATCGCGGCACAGATCGGTTGTAAGGTTTCTGTGGTGGCCCGATGTTGTCAGCAGTGCTTTACGGAAGGAACAGACTACGTAGACCTGGTTCTAGACTCCTACGCATTACTGACCACGCCAAGACCGTCGAAACGTACGAAAAGCTTTGAACAACCGTACGGCATTCACAGCAGAGATAAGGGCCAGAGTGGCACCAGCTTTGTCAAGACCGACCATTGGTAACCATTTGCTAGCTGCATGCACGGATTCCTCTAGCCAGATTCCTACTTCTGCAAGAACACCATGCTGCGTGGTTGCAGTGGTGCAGCGAAAGAACCAACTACAAAGCCAAACGGAGGTTTGTGATATATAGTGATGAGAGCAGATTCAACCTGTACACTAGTGATGAACGTGTACGTGTGCGGCGAAGAGCACCAGAGCGCTGTCTTCCACTGTGTATCTGTCTACGGCACACAAGAAAAACAGCTGGCGTAATTGTGTGGGGTGCGATCAGTTACAACTCGCGCTCACCTTTAAGCCTGGGTCACACTGGTGTAAACGACGCTGGTAATATTACGCCGACGTAACGACGCTGGTAATGTTATTTTTGGTAAATAGCTTGGCGCCGCGCTTTTCGCCAAAGTTGTATTTTGTTCAGTTTTCTACGTCGCGTTAGTTCGTACGCCAATGATCCAGCCAAACTGATGAGCAATTGGCCTGTCATCAAGATGGTGGATAAGAGAGCGATGTACAACAACGAATGTTTTGTAGAAATGGTGAGGAAGTTTAGCTTCCTGTATGATAAAAAAAAGTCCAGACTATTAAAATACTGCCAGACTTTATTGATAAACCTCGATATTGTTGGCATCGATGTTGAAGCTACTTCAAGTGATGTCGTGCTTTAAATCAATAGCGAAACGACATCACAAATTGCGCTGCGTCATACGCTTTCGGTTTGAGCAGCTGAATGTCGGCATTTTTTCTGCGACGTATGTACGTAGGCGTACTTCCGAGGCGTTTTACGCCAGTGTGACTCAGGCTTTTGTGTTTGTGGATGGACCATTGAACAGCATTCGGTACGTACAGCAGATTGTAGAATTTTTCTTCTGCCGTTCTTGCAACAGGAGGGTAACAAGACCTTTCAGCAGAATAAAGCCTGTCCACACACTGCCCATGTTAGCTGGCAGACCTTACAGCATGTGCCACTACTTCCCCAGCCAGCATGATCTCTAGACTTGTTGTTATATGAGCATGTGTGAGACATAACATTGATCCTCGTTGCACACCAGCTGCAACAATTCCACAATTGCGCCAGCATGTTCAGGAGGCTTGGAATAACTTACCCCAAGACAACATCCAGCATCTTTATGACCGCAAGCAAGATTCGAGGCCTGCATTCAAGCTCGTGGTGGTTATACGACCTATTAATAGGGTCTATAGGTGTATGGGAGCCACCCTGTACAACGTTCTTCTGGGTGTATTGTCTTGAAATTTTAATAATTTCTTGTATGCCACCAATGCTACGTATGTGAAAAATTAATCAACCCATTCTTTCTAGGCGTTGCATTTTTTTTGCCAGCAGTGTAATTATATTTTGAAGCATCCGTATTTATTATTCCCTAGCAATACACATAAATTCAGTATAATTCTCCACCTGTACCATTCCACGTGGATGCGCCTTTATAGTGGCCCTCCAAAAACCTCACAAAAAATTCGTAGAAGGTAAAGCTTTTGATGCTTTTTCAGGTTTAACATGTATTCATTATTATTCAATTTCCAAATTGGCTCGGTGTTTAATTTTATTTGTAATACATATATTAAAGCACTTTTACATGGATAGTTTTAATTTAGACTTCTTAACTAGGAAAAGGACATCGACAGAATGGCTTCTGCAATTTCGGAACAATCTGGTCCTTTTCTTTTTAAACCGTTTGATTACTATTGAAAAAGTGAAGTATTAGTAAATTACTAATTAGACTAAATCCACTTTTCTGGCAAAATATTGTACGAAATAATATTAAGTTCATAATAACAAGATAATAAATACTTTGGGTATGGCTTTTTTTTTTGAGATCCGCACGTATCACGTATCCAATTGGACAAACATGAGATAAATCTAAAAATTATATAAATATGTATCATTCCTTATTAACGTTTTCAATGATTGGAATGATGATTTCTTTATTTTCTCACCACATGATCTCATTCTGCACAGTTTGAGCCACATTATTATATCCTCTAGTAATTAGAATAAACACCATGTGTAGCACGGAGAGCAACTAGACGGAGTAGAGCAATGATGTTCAGCCATTTTATAATAAAGGGCCAGTTTCACTTTCAAAATGAATCTTACGTTCCACGTTATTCTATTACGTGACATTAACAGCATTGTAGAGTTACTACACCCTCCCAATTAAATAATAGATCAGTCGTTGAAACTCCATCTATTCACTTCTACAAAATATATATTTTAATGACTTCACGCAAATTTATACAGTGTGTCCCAACAGGTTGTTTACAAACTCTACTTGCTGGTCTACAGACCGTGACGATCAAATTTCGGAAGTTTTGTCCAAAAGTGAAACCGTGGGGTGCTACAGCAACGTGACCGACATGCAAAAAAGAAATAAGGAAAAAACTTAACATGACTTTTATTAACAACAAGAATAATTTTACCGCCAAAGCGGATAAAAGGAGCACATTTACGGGTTATAGCTTCATACATGGATATATAGAATTCACATATAATTTAAAACACTTTAGAGAAAATGTATGAATGTGAAAACTAAATTGTAAATTACTATATAAGTAAACTAATGTAAAGAGAGAATTTAAACGAATAAACTTGAAAAACGAATGGAGAGTGAGGTTCTTCTTTCATATGTTTGAACAAATAGAAGTTCTTTAATTTGTAGCCATTCCTACACAACGTTAAACGAAATGAGCTGCGATTGCTGAAGTGTTCTGTAAGCATCTATTATTTTTTCATATTCTATTATTATAGTGTTTTTCCGATATCATCTACCATTGACGCAAGCGATTCGCTACTAGCAATTAGCATTATGCCTAACAATAATTCGTTTTGGATTATATTAGGCCTAACAGCAATATGCTCTTAGTAGTTATTGGTCCCACTCTAGGGTACACAATAGAACTAATTTGGATAATTTCCTAATTAATTTTTTCTATTGTTTTTTTAATGAATGGGTTAATTACACAAATGAAGTGGCAAATTACTCTAATGAATTGATTGATTGATTGATTGATGACCTGTCAATAATGTCATTGAAGGGTTATTTAACCCTTTTAAATTTATTTTTAACCCTTTTTCTTAAACTTTTGTACCCAAAGAGGTAATTGGACAGATCTGGTTACATTTCTTGTCACTAGATGGCGCTACAAGCTCATGAAATAAAAATACCAGAGTGGGATGGGAAAGCCTATTTTATATTGTTTCAGATGTGTGGTTTTGCATCATCTTTTTCAAGGTGCTTATGTGATTGGTTCTTTTCTGTTCAGGTCTTTTTTATAAACTAATGTTCAGATCAAGTTTTTTAATTTGTTTGAAGACCATGGAGCAAGCCTTTTTAAATCCAAAAAACCCAGCAGGGTTCTGTGGTATCCGCGGATTAGCAACGCAGACAAATCATTCGGAGAAAGAGACTCATGAATGGCTTCGTGATGTTCCTAGTTACACACTACATAAACCGATACGACACCATTACCCAAGAAACCGAATGCGTGTTTATGCTCCATTCGAACAGTTTCAAGTGGATTTAGTTGACTTCAGCAGTTTGTCAAAAGAGAATGATGGCTTTAAATTTCTACTTACCTGCATTGATGTGTTTTCTCGTTTTGCATGGGTTGTTCCTTTAAGAACAAAGACGGGTCTCGAACTTCAATCTGCTTTTCAAAAAATTTTCACACATGGTAGCGTTCCTCTAAAAGTGAATAGTGATAAAGGTCGTGAGTTTTTAAATAAACACGTTCAAAATTACTTTAAACGTCTCAACATCGTTTTCTTTGCAACAGAAAGTGATGTCAAAGCTGCAGTGGTTGAACGGTTCAACCGGACATTGAAGACATAGCCCAATTGAATTCTTTATACCAGGTTTGGCTGATTTTTACATTGACCTCGATCAATCTACATTAAGTTTAGAAGTAATCATTAATAAAGGAGATGTACCTTTACCACCTGGTGATAAAACTGGTCCTGTGAACTTATTCTTAAACTCCTTTTTTTCACAGACTGATTGCTATCTAGGTGACACACTCATCAGCCATACCAACAACTTATACCCTTACATGGCTTATTTCGAAACTCTTTTGAACTATTGGCAGGCGTCTAAAAACAGTCAGCTCACAACGGCTGGGTATTGTAAAGATACGAGTGGAAAAATGGATAATGTCGATGATCAGAACAATGGTTTAAAGTTACGAAAAAGTCTCGCTCGATGTGGTGTTTACTATTTAGAGGGCCCTCTCCATTTTCCGTCAAAGTCGATCGATGCTAAACTCCCTTGATCTTCGTACAGAAGTAAACCTACATTTGCTCTGATGTCAGATACGGCTGTCAATCCTAATTATCAGATTACAATTCGAAAAGCCACACTAAATATAGAAAGAGTTAAAGTTAATGTTGCTACTTTATGGGCCCATGCTAAAACTTTGCAAACCACGAATGCATTTTACCCAATTGGACGTGTTGAAATGCGCTCATCAAGTTTCTCTGCAGGTACCAGAAATCATGTCATACAAAATTTAATTACAGGTCAGATTCCTACACGATTGATTTTTGCATTTGTACCGATTTGTCTTTAATGGAGACAGTCCCCCGCTCATTCCACTTGATAATTTCAGGATACTTCTGCAAATATTTGAATAAACGTTTTTGTCTCGCACTCTGTGCAAAAAGAAGACTTATTGGCTTATCAATCATCATCATCATCATCATCATCATCATCATCATCTTCAAGGATTTCTTTTCTACTTGAATATGCACGAAATTTAAGGGTAGAGACGAGTTGCTGTGGAATAATATTTGGAGACATTTCAGGAGGTGGTGGTAATGGCGACTGTATTGATGACAGGTAAGTTTGAGGGGTTAATGGTTGAGGCGGAGGTAGACTATGTTGTATAGGTTCACTTTCTTTACGTCTCTTTACATAAAGATATTTCTGCAACGTATCTAAATAGTGCTCTAATTTCTGATGAATGTTCAAATTTTGAGTTTTTAAAATCTAGTTGATCTGTCTATCCAATTGCTTTTCACGCTTTTAAGAGATCCAACTATCTCGTCTTCCTCTTTGACTTTTGAATTAGATGGTAACACATCGGGCTGATGCTGCAGTTGCGTATTAATGAGTCTATTATATTCATGAGATGGGAGTAACATGTACTTCAGCATCTCTGATGTTTCAGCGAAGTAGTTTGTTAAGCACTGGTCCAGCTACGGTACCGAGGAGTAGAGGGAAGGATCCCGTTTCCACGTTGGTTTAGAAAAGACTTCTTTACACGTAATGAAATCTCCTTATGTGCAAACCTTTTATCTTCTTCATGTGCTTTCTTATTCGTGGTGTCCACGTGACCTTGTTATGTAAAATGTTATGACAAATTTCACACAACGCTTTCACTTGATTTAAAGTAGCATGTTGCATTAAAACCTTCCGACGTCTGGGTTCAGCATGTTTCAAGGTCACGAGAAAATGTCGGTGTTTCACTACAAGTGGAATCATTGTAATATGTACACTCTGTGTTCCAACGGGTAAAGGAATTTCTATGTTGTTAAATGCGGGTTTTATCCGTATAGACAATAATCGGCCTTTTGTGAGGAAAGATCTTACTACGAAGTCTGATGACGTCAGGACATGTCTGTGTCAAGTCTAAGAGTAGATAACTATGTGGCTCACGTGTTGCATCACTGAAAGCTTCGACTAAAAGACGACCATATCCAGTCTGCGTTGCAATGGTTCGTATCTGTCCAACATCTCGAGGTGATTTTAAGAGAAAGATGAACTGTGTGTTCAAGCTTATAGTACGAATAATTTTTGAATGTGCAAAAAGGTTCTGACTGATCAAAACAACTGAAAAAATTAAATGATGGCTATAGCGTGTATATATCTTTTCGATGATTTCAGCTTCTTTAACTTCATTCATCAAATCATCCAAAATCGAGAGTGCATGCTCCGGAATACGTTCATGCACCATCTTTTCATCAGGTAACCCCGCATGAAATGTGATGTTAGGTAGGTTTAAATTTTTTACAATTGGGGGTATAAGTGCCCCATAACAATAGATTATTTCTGTAGGTGGTGGCTCAGTCAACTCGTGCTGATACTTCAACAATTCAGCAACAAGAGTTGACTTACCACTTCCGCTATTACCAGCTATAAGTGCTGAAAAACATTGAGTAAATTTCACGGAGGCCATTAAGTCCATGTTAACAATTAGTGTGGTGTTTGTAAAATGGCAAAACATTTCTTCTTGAAGTGAATTTATCCCTCGTTTTTATGTTATTATTATATACTTTGATTTTTATTTAATGTTTGATATTTTTTATTATTTATTTATTTTTAATTTTTTTATTTGATTATTTCTTGAATTTTATTTCTTTAACTTTCCATTCAAAAAAAAATAAAGTTTAATTCTATATTTCTCAAATCATCTTAAGTTGTTTTTTTTTTTGAAAAAGAAATAATCCCAAAAAGAACACAACTTCATTTATCTTTGGAAAATGATACTTAAATTTATTAACACATTTTCATTACAATACAAAATTTATCTTTAGAAATGATACTTAAAGTTATTAACACAATTTTTTTACAAAACATACATTTAATGTTAAACATAATTCAAAAAAGAAATGAATAGGTTGAAATTACAATTTTACATTGGTATATATATATTTTTTTACAAGTGAAGAAAAAAATTAAAAATACTATCTACATCGGAGAAGGAGAGAAAAATGATGACTTTCCAACAGTGAGTGTGTGTGTGTGTGTGTGTGTGTGTGTGTGTGTGTGGGTGTGTGTGGCGCAGAAAACAAATGTTTGAAAGGAAGTTACACTATTAAATTAATGAAAAAATGAATACTCAGAAAGGTCCTGTGTAACCATATGGGTAATTTTTTGTTAAATCCCCTCCCATTGAGAATCGCTTCTCGTTTGTACAGCAAAATGTTTTGGTTATTGGTTTGTTAAATAAACCCGCTGTGACTTTATTTCGGACGAGGTTAAAAGTTACTGGGACCTGTAGAGTTGCTGACAAACTGTTGCCTCGTACAAGTTCCTCAATTGCATCACGAGTTAAAATTTCTCTTGCACTTATGCTCGGTATCACAATTAGAAAAGTACAAGACATAATTTTTAGCTCCTACCACAAAAAGCTTCTGTATAAACACATCTGACCCGTAATTATCGGCAAATTCATCTGTCAACTTCCCTAGGTTTGAACCACGTGGGAGGAGTTCACGGTCAAATGGTTCCATGAAGATAATTGAGTCTCTATCTGAATATTTGACTCTTTTTCCGATGGCTTTCATCATGGGATACAACTCCATTCTCCCAAAAAATGTAACAAATGAGGCAATGATTACGTTACCTTTTTCGTGCACGGTTGGATGAATGGTCTTGTAAGAAATGAGTACAATGTCTTCAGTCACAATGTCGAGGTCAGTCACCTCCAGAGATGGAGTATTAAAAATTTCGTAGAATTCAGCGTATGTTTTAACGAATTTTGTAGATTGTTTTAAATCCTCATTTATTCCGAGGTAACCCCAAGCATTGTTCACACATAACTTACAGATGGATCGTAAGCCAAGGTTCCTTCCCGTTGTTGTATGTGGTTCAAAAAGGCCTGTCGTTGGCTCTCTGTTTGAGCAGACGAAGGCCAATCAGAACTTTGGATTTTTCTGCCAATAAAGGTGTTCACATATTCAGAAAAGAAATGTTTGACCAGGAACTTTGTCATATGTGAACTTCTCTTTGTAATTCCATACTTCAAAAATTCTACTATTTTATACCCTTCCTTGAGAGCCAGATATAATTCTGGTGTGCACCAAGTCACTGTCATTGCTCACTCTGCATCATTGTGACTACTTAAATCTTTTGACTGCACTTCCCCACAACTTTTGCACAGTGGGAAAAACAAACGATCTGAGCATCTGTAAGGAAGCACTGGAAGGAATAAGTCTTGTGGTGCCAATACTGTGGCTTTGATCAACCCAAAATAAAAATTAGGGGATCTACGAGGCATGTTTTTTAAGTAAGTACTGTTTTGCGATCCCGCCGCCGCAGCGCTACGGTCGGCGTTCCGCGCATGCGCGCTGGTTAACTACATCTCTTGTCTATGCACTGACGCCATTACAGTCTGATTCTTCATTGTATATGTTGTTTACTGAGTGTTTAAGATGCCTCCAACAATCACTAGTCCCGCCGATTGTGAAGTATGGGCTGTTATACGATTTCTTAGTGCTAAAGGCGTAAAACCGATTGATATTCATCGTGAGATCTGTGAAGTGTACGGACAAAACATTATGAGTGATGGAATGGTAAGGAAATGGGTGAGAGCATTTAAAGATGGCCGCACAAATGTGCATGATGAAGAATGGAGTGGGCGTCCTTCGGTCGTTAATGAAGATTTGGTGCAGAAAGTGGACGAAAAGGTGAGAGAAAACAGACGCTTTACAATTTCATCATTGTGCGACTGCTTTCCTCAATATTATCGTAGTGTTTTGTATCGCATTGTGACCGAGAACTTGAATTACCAGAAATTGTGTTCACGTTGGGTTCCAAAAATGTTGACGGATTTGCACAAAACCCAACGTTTAGGCAGTGCATTGATTTTCCTTGAGCGGTACAACAATGAAGGTGAAGATTTTTTAGACAAAATTGTTACTGGTGACGAAACATGGGTGGCCTACGTCACACCAGAATCGAAACAACAATCCATGGAATAGCGACATTCATCATCACCCAAAAAAGTGAAGTTTAAGCAAACAATTTCTGCCCGGAAAATCATGTGCACAGTTTTTTGGGACAGAAAAGGAGTATTGCTAGTGGAGTTTCTGCCTCGTAATGAGACAATCAATGCAGCGTCTTATTGTGAGACATTGAACAATCTGCGTCGTGCAATCCAGAACAAAAGACGTGGCAAGTTGAGTAAGGGTATCGTTTTGCTGCATGACAATGCCCGTCCACATGTGGCTAATCGGACCAAAGATCTCATCAAATCTTTTAAATGGGAAACTCTAGATCATCCTCCATACAGCCCTGATCTGGCGCCCAGCGACTACCATTTGTTCCTGCACTTGAAGAAACACCTGGGTGGTCAGCGTCTTCAAGACGATAATGAAGTCAAAACATTTGTGATACAGTGGTTAACAAGTCAGGCGGCAGAATTTTATGAGGGTATTCAAAAACTGGTGCCACGTTATGACAAGTGCCTCAATATTCACGGAAATTATGTAGAAAAGTAGATTAAGGTACAGGCTTTCATGTAAAAATAAAATTATTGCGATATTATCTGGTACAGAGGGTAGATTATCGCAAGCGATAATCTGCGGCACCTACTCCTACGAGGGAGTTTTGCGCCATCCCATTAATAACGACTGCTACGAGATGACAGTAGCAGTCGGGACCGACGGCTTCACGTGCCCTCCGAAGCACGGGGGGTTTCCTGATGGAAAAGCTGCTGGGGATAAACGAACCAGAGGCTGTCGCCAACTGCTAGAACACCAGCTATGGTCAATCGTCAAATGGGTCAGACCAAAGTCCCCCAACAGCCACGCCCCAAATAGCTGTCCTGCCAGCAGTGGCCCTCAAGCCCAGGCCGTCACCCAACCAGCAGCTGGCTGCGCCTGAAGTTGCTGAACTCCATCAATTGGCAAACCAACCGACGAGACAACCAGGCCACGGCCACCCCCTAAATTGCGATATCTTTGCACGTCTTTTTTTAATTCCAAAACGGTACTTACTTAAAAAACATGCCTCGTATTAAAATTGGAAACTATTTTTTCTGGATGGCCTTTACGATAAATACCATACTTATTTACACATGGATAAAGCGACGTAAAATCGTGAAAGTCTTTGAAAACTTTTCTGCAAATCTTTCGCATCTCCCTCCGTAAAACGTATCTCTACGTGAAATAAAAGTATTCGGTTCTACCTGATGGTTCTTATAGAATTTAGCCATTTCAGCATCTTGTCTCCATTTTTCATCAAATTCACATTCCCAAACTACTTTAAATGTGTGGTCTGGGAGTTCCTGCCTCAGGAAACTGAGACACTCGAGCGTTCGCTGGAAATTCTCAGCATTATTGAGATTACCATGAATGCTACGAGCATATGGCAATGTGCATTTTAAACAGGAATGGAAAAAATATCCCATAAATTCGAAGACGATCTTGCGATCGTCATCTATCCCGTCCAAAAAGTAAGGACCGACACGGCGCACTAACAAGCATTTTGCTTTCAAAATCGGACCAAAATATTTTGAGTAATTTTCAAATTGGAAATAAATGAAAATGCATGGAAAAGCTTATTAAAAGTATATTTTAGTGAAAATAAGTACATATTTAAAAAAAATATACATTTATTCTTCTTCATCTTCATCCATTAATGAATCATCGTTATTTGGTTCGGGTTTGAAAATGTCTATTGTTTCTTTTAAAAATGGCTGGCTTTTGCTGGGTTTCCTTTTTCTTCCACAGCTGATCAATGGATCTGATGTGAGAAGAAGCCTATTTAAGACGTCTTTGTTACGTGAAATGTAATTTTGTTCTTCTCTGCTTACTGTTTATTTTATTAGGAATTGTTCACATCACATAAAGACTTATATTTTGGATGTGGACTAGTAAATGCAGCTATATACTTTGTTTAAATTATACTTGGATTTTGGTTAAAATTTAACACGTGGTTCGAGCTTGCCATTTCTGCAAAGGAAGCTTATATGCAAGATGAAGCACAGTTTCAAATAGTCGAATTCTTGCATGAAGAATCGACAAACCGAAACGTAATGATTGCTGGTCTTCTTCAGTTCTGTTTTCAAAGTCATTGAAATGTTTTAAAGCTTTCCCACAAACATAACACCTCATTATAGAGGAGGTCCCAGTTGCTGCATTGCAGACCTTTCCATCTACCATAGTTGGAAACAATGTATGTTGCAGAAGAGCTCCATTAACAGCCTCGATTTGGGTTTTCTGTAATTTTTTGGCTTGGTCTTCCACATATTTTATTTCTTCTTTCATTATGTCCACAGTTTCATGTACGAATCGAATACGAATGGGCCAGCAAAAGCGAGTCGAGGACGGTGTTGGATTTTGCCATAACACCTTTATTTTTTCGCCAACATGGGACCGTAACCTCAAAGGAACCAATGAACTTTGAAATATATGAGAGTCATTTTGAGTGCTGTCCGAGAACTTTTGTTGGTAAGCATTTTGATGCGAGCCACCACACCCCCATTTTGAAATAAGTTCAAGGTTTTTTAATTCGTCTTCAGTGCAATTCCTTAGTATTTCCTCGAGATATAGACAAAGTCTTCCAGCAATGTGATTGAGTAATTCTTGGAGCACAACTTCAACGCTTGTTTCTGTAACATTTATCGATACTGGGTCCGGATAACAGTTTTTTTGCATTTCTAAATGAATTTTCATGTTTATAAGCACATCATTGAATTTTATAAAAAATGATACAAATTTTATAATAATAAATGAGTATTTAATTTTATTTTATCGTATTTGTAATTTACAAGCACTATTTATTGAATAAAATGCACCTAAAATCATGTACCATAAAAAAAATTTATGCACATAACATAAAATATACTGTTTCATATGGTGGCATGAACATCTATAAATGCTATGCAAAAAAAAATTCCTGTTTCTGATCAAAATTTTCCCGACCTTAAAGGGTTAAAGTCCTTTAAATCAAAGTCGTGGAAAGATGTGGAAAATGTTTTTACTGTTATAGCAGGGTAATATCCTATAGAATACTATAAAAATAAAATTTTACTCGATCTTCCTTGACATTATAACATAAACACCTTTTTTCTCAAAAAAACAAAGAATAAAATCAATTTTTTACCCTTCTTTAGATGATGGACCTAAATGCTATAAAATTTTCAACAAAGTCTTAATGTATTGGTTTTTAAACTAAGTACATACCTTGTTCCAAAGGATCCATAACTCAAACTTGTCACTTTAACTCCAAAAAATATACTTTACAAAACAAAAATACAGTGTTTCGAGACTGTAGGCGTGCGTTCTGAACGATGCATCACGATGTCTAGATTCCGACTACCTGTGCAGCGGGAGGGGGGTGCAGAAAGGGTCTACTTCAAACCCTTTCCCGGATAGTACATTAACTTAGGTACAAAATAACTATGGTCTTGGTGTCATTAGCTACATTTGGATTTTATTACTTTTGACTGATTTTGAAGGCAAAATGCTCGTTAGTGCGGCGCTCAAAATCATTTGTGGCCAATGATATTCGAGATTGTGGATGTTGGAATTGCTCCCATGCCAGCCATTTCAGAGCTTTTACACTCTGACGACTGCGACTGGTATAACCACCAGCTGGAACAATACCCATGGAGCGAATGCTAAGGTACTTTTCTCGTAACACTCGATTACAAAAACCAGCAATAGTGACGTCATTGAGGAAAGGATTGTAACCTGTAAAATCCAACATGATGGGAGCAAATTTTTCGCAACCTTCTCTAAGTAATTGGATGTCACTTTTACAGTATTGTACGAGTTGCTTCATCATGTCCCACTCATCTTCAACATGTAACTTTTCAGCTACATACCAGAGTTTGAATTTCTCAAAACAGAAGGTTTCATTTCTTCTGGTTTAAGCAATTCAATGGCAGGTAATGCACCTTTGTAATTATTGGTTTTGTTCAAGATTGCGAACGGGAAAAAACCTTTCTTTGTTTCACAAAATCCAAATGCTCGTGGAAATTCACGTAGAGGAAGCGTAATGAATGAGAGGGAGTCTATAAATCTAAATTTCATTTGTTTTACCCCGATGTACTAAATTTTTGAACCTCTGTAAATTACGTCTGGTGAGACACCTTGTTTAAATAAGTATCGCATGACGAACATAGCTTCGAACGAGCATAAATTATGTGCAAACACAGTTGCATTTGTAAATATATGGTGTGTGGCTTTTTAACGGAAAGGTTTTGTTAATAAAAAATCCAGGAATTTATCCATAGCACCTTCGCCTTGGAAAACTTTAAAGACATAGTCTCCACCCACGGACTCATTCCGGTAACTCATCACCAGGAGAACAGGTTGTATCTCTCCTGTTTCAACATCTGTGTTTGTTTCGATACCAAAAAAAACATATCGCTGAACATCGTCTTTTTTCTATTTTTGTTGGAACGAGTCTTTTGAGACTGGCTTTCATTCCTGGTCAGAACAAAACAGAGGCCAGGCTCATGCTGTCCATAGCAGCAAATACAAAGTTTCTCGTTACAAATGTGACCTTTCTGAGTTTCATAAATGCATTTGCATGTAGCACACCTTTTGTAACACAGGATTTAATGCACTCATATGGTTTTAAATGGGTGTCAAAACATACAGAACGTTTAAAGAATCGATTACAAATATTACAATATTTATATTCAAAGTTTAAAGATCGCATGTGTTGACCCCCACATGTACCACACCTTCCACCACAAAGATGGATTTTTTTCTGCTGAAAGTTGTGAAACATTGCTCCACAACGCGTGAAGAACCCCCTCTTACGTAAATAATCTGACAGGTTTGTAATAACCCCAAAATGGTTATCTTGTAATACTAAATGAAGTGTATTAGGTGAGTGTGATTTGAGAAATGGGTGTGGATAAAATATCTCGTAATCAGGAGCGCAAGTATGCACAACAATTTCGGCATTCTTTATATCAGCTAGAAATGTTTGAGTTTTTCCAAGACTCTCGAGACTACTGGGATTCTCTATACATAAATGAAGTGCCCTATGCTCCTGACAACTGTTATGACTGCGACGTAAACATAAATATTCATTTTCTTTTGTTTTAATAACATGTGGTGGTACTTTATTTTCCTCTGCCCATTTCCACTCCTTGTGCGCCAATGCCACGACCAGTGCCCGAGGTAAACACAAGGCATCAGAATCATTTATCCGAATAACCGAAGACTTTAAAGACAAATGGTCTTCGACTCAAACGGCATTACGATCTATATTACCCGTTGCAGGACGGGGGAGGTGATGGAGAACCACGTTCAACTCAAGTTGATTATCCATTAAAAGACCAGCTATTGATTGCTCCAAGTTCTGCAAAGCTTCCAGAACCTTCTCCCCTGTGAATTCATCGATCAAACCAAACCGTAAATTCACAGCATCATGCAAAGAATGTGCTCGGATTACGACATGTGCATGGTCATATTCTGAACGTCTTCCTCGCAGAGTTTGGTCAAAAACACGATCGAAAATCGATCGGAGAACGTCGGGTACATCCGACAACTCAACTTCATTCAGTTTTTTAAAATTTAAATGGTAATTAGTTGTTTGAACCTTATATTTTCTCGAATGACTAGTGCCAATTTCATTTAATGAAAAAAAAACGGTCAGGGGAACCAGAGCTCGTGTTGCTGATTGATAGTGCATGACCATCTTGTGTTGTATTGGGCATGGTAGATGAAGGAGAAGAACTGGAGAGGTTGTGCTGTATAAAAGATGAGGAATCAGAAGGTAGAGGATGGGGTGTGGATTGAAGGATGCGACTTGAGGATTCTGAGACGAGGAATCGCGGTAGTGGTGATGCTGGTGGTGGTAAGGCTGACTGGACTGGAGTGGTTTTGGTTGGTGGATGGGGAGTTGAAGTGGGTTTTCCAAGCCCTCTCTGAACACGGTGGTATGTGAGAGAGAGCTTGTTATGGTGAATTTTTGGATTTAGGATGGGAAGTTGAGGTTGAATGGATGAGGATGGGGAATCAAATTTGGATTAGGAGTTGGTTTTTCAACTCCTCCTTGAACACGTTGGTGTGCAAGAGAGAGTTTGGGATGGTGGATACGTCTCAGTTTTGTTGGTGTTGGGGGTGGAATAAAGATGTCTTCAGGGGATGTCTGGGTTGCTAAGGTGTTAACTACAGGTATGATAGAGCAGGAGGGACTTGGGATGATTATAGGATGGGTTGAACGAGTCTTGCCACTGGATAAACTTTCATCACATGCCTCGTTTTAACTTTGGGTGATCGTTTTTTGGAAAAGAAGGAGTGTGGTTAATGAAAGGTGAGCTAACACGAACACATAAATTTAAAGGTTCGTATTGAACTTGATCAAAAAGTTCAATTTCTCGAGCCATATTCCCTGGTGTACTTAAATTTAATAGTTGGGTCATTTAAAAAAAAGGTATGCTAAATGCAAATGTATAAAAAATATAGAAAATGTAATTTTTTTTCAAAAAAAAATAATAAAAAATTTATAATCGAAAATTATTTTCAAATAAAATAGGCACGACTCTTATGATCACGTATGTCTCGTGCAAATTTAGTGACAGCGATCGTTCACTTTCAAGTTCTTTGTTCTTGTACACAAAGAACCTTAGATTTCCCCGATAAAAAAAAAACAGTTTATCAATACTGTTGAAAAGTCATTGACTTTTAGCTCCTTCGCCCGAATTGAGCAAACTGTGGTTTTCGGGATATTAACACCTCTTTTTAACATATATTTAAAAACTCTACTAATGTTTTATAAATAGGGAGAAACTCCCTAATTCTAAAGCAGATTGTTGCTATTTTTCTTAAGTTTCTGGAGACACTGATGTAACGAACACCTTCTGGTGTCTTTGAAAGTAACGAAATGTTCAGCTTCTTTGTTGTTATATGAGAAGCAATTACGTTAAACTAAAATGTAACAAATATAGGATGGAGGGAAAAAAACAAACTTAATTAGTCGAATGCCGGTAAAGATGAGTAAAATAGATGTGTAACAAAGCCAAAAATTTAGTGAGTTTGTATTGTGATTCAACAAGATACGGCTCAACTATAAAATCTCTTACGTTCACATCCAATGAACCAAGTACAGTAAAGACATTATCAATTGGTTTAAACAAATGAAAAACCCTACAGCTCACAAATGCTGAATCTGGTATATCACCATTTCGAAAATTACATGACACATCATAAGACAAGGCATCCAATTGGTCTATTTCATAGATATTAGAAAGCGCATGGCTTAGAACCCCATTACGTTTAAAAGTAGAAATGCTCTTTTGGTAATAAAAATACTGCTGATAAATGTCATCATCATAATCAGTGGGTGCAATGAACTTCACAAATTTAGTACGAATACATTGACTAAAAACAGTGTCTTTGACAAAGAGTTTTGCAGCCACATACACTTGTCTTGTTTTGAATTTACTCATTTCTCTTACAATTGAATTGATCTTTGTACGAGCAACCTGTATACAGTTCTCCTTGCTTTTAAAACTTGGACTTCGTTTTAAAAAAATAGGGGCAAGGTTTTTTAGGCCACGGTGATAAGGGCCATTGCTACACACGGATTTTTTGAGTAAAAAAACTTTAATTGTGAAACTGTATCTCGACTGCATTTGTATATCTTTCTGTAGAGAGAGAGAGAGAGAGAGAAAGGAGGAGTTGCAAAAAGGAACAACATACCATTGGTAGGGGAAAATAATGCGCCAATATGTTCAGAATCAGACAAAAAGTAGGGAGAAAAATTCAATGAAACTCTGAGTTTTGTATCCACCATGTATGTGATTGGTTGGCATATAAATAGACAGAGAGTCTCCAATAAAAACTCTGAGTTTTATATCAGCCATGTATGTGATTGGTTGGCATATAAGTAGATAGACAGTCTCTAATAAAACTCTGAGCTTTTATATATTTATTGTATGTGATTGTACGTGATTGGTTGGTATGTAAATAGACTTAAAAACATTGGTTAACTTGTGGAAGGGGCTGACCAAATAGAAACTCCACCTACTCCTACCTGAGCTGAGAAGAGAACCAGATAAAGTGAAGAACATTTCAAAACGTAGTTGGATCTTAGACAAACAGCAAATCAACTAGTTAGCTAGCAATGGAGACTTAAATTGTAAACAAACGGAGTAAGTAACTTTCAAATTTTTTTCGTAAAAAAGCACAGTAAATCTTTAATAGAATAATGTGCAATTTGTTAAACTAAGAGGAGAGTTTTAAACATAAATGCATGCATTAGGAAAAACCGCATACGAAACTGTATTTACAGAAAATAATCTGTCTTGTATTTTTTTAAACTTTTTAGTTCTTGGCTGCATCCTTGATGCCACTTACTTTGAGACAGACGCTGGATTAACAATATTTAAAGACTTTTCATACAGTGCAGTTTACGCGATTAATCATTTAACCAAAACGGAAAAAAATGACATTAAAAACAATGGTCGACTCCGGGGAAAATTCGAATTCCTATTACAGTCTGAAATAAATTTAAGAAACAAAGATCTTGAGCGACTGCAGCAAATAAATTTCACACTGCCAGGCCAGATCGCGATTTTGGACGGCAATATATCTTATTCTAACTAAGGCATCTAAAAATGTTATTCTCACGTTTTTATGCCTACGGAATTGACCAGTGTTTAATTTTGTCTAAATTATTGGGTAATGACGTACAAAATATGGAAGAACATCTACCACCACTGGATAAAGAATCAATCATAAACCCACACTTCAAGAATACACCTGCACGTGATGTTTATAATACCCTTGAATCTGTAACAAGGCTCGCGAGAATGTATGAAGGAGAAGAATTGGCAGAAGATTGGTGTTGAATTCTCAATAAAAAAAAATTAATGAAAAAAGAACTGATAAAAAATTTGGAAGAAAAAGTGAATAAACAAGCTCTAAAACCTTGTGAATTGTCAAAATTTCATTAACTCATTGTAATAAAAATATAAAGAATATTAAAATCTTAAAATTAAAATAATTAATTAATTATAACCTACTGGGGAAAAAAACAATAAAAACTTAATTTTAATATTAATTTCATTAAATCATTTGTGCAAATAAAAAATAAAGTATTAAAAACTTAATTAAATACTATTTAAAACTTTGCGAGGAAAAAAAGCATTAAAATCCTAAAGAAATATTAATTTTATTAGAACTTTGTAAAAATAGAAAAGTAATTCCTCCCCCATCCCATTCTGGTATTTTTTTACACGAGTTTGTGGCGCCATTTAATGACAAGAAATGTAACCGGATCTGTCCAATAACCTCTTTGGGTACAGAAGTTTAAGGGAAAGGGTTAAAAATAAATTTAAAAGGGTTAAACACAGTAATTAACCACTTCATTAGTGTAATTAACCCATTCATTAATAAAACAGAAGAAAAAATTAATTAGGAAATTATGCAAATTAGTTCAATTGTGTACCCTAGAGTGGGACCTAAAACTATTGCTCTTGATACCAACAGATCTAACAACTCGTAAGGAGTTAGTTCGTATATTACACGTAATCTTAGAATTGAAAGTTTCCAAAGTTCAAGTTTAATACTATTAAAACATGTACTACTAAACAAGTCCGACTACCATTATTACTCGTTATATTCACTCATGACACATTTTTACATATTGCATGTCACATATAAGCATTGAAAGTTCCAACAGTACCATTAAAACACATACCATATGGTATTATTAAACCACGTACTGTTATACTAATTCCCAATATTATTAATTACGCATTATATTCATTCATGAGACGTCATTACAATTTGTTTGATATATTACATGCCACATCGTGGCTATTGGAATTTTTAAGGGGTATCATAATGGTACTATTAGACCAATGTGCTCTTGTACCTATTCCGGCTATCTCGCCTTCGAACTTGTTCGTGCTCCATCCCATATTAATGGATTGGTGAAAACAGTGCGAAAAGGTTAATTCGTTTTCAAGTTATCTTAATAAATAATAAGCTCCCTACGAATAAAAAAGTTATTTTGGTTTATAGATTGGGG
>JAHWFO010111646.1:233720-248210 GCA_023313115.1 Rhysida immarginata | reverse complement strand
GAGCTGAAATCAATTCATTCAAACGCGGGTAAGCGGCGGGAGTAAATGTGACGCTCTGAAGTTGTGCAGCCAGCGAACAGAGCTCGTTGTCGACACTCCCCTTTCAATAATCGTCAATCACATGCGCACCATCTCAACAACGTTTAGAGCACGCGCAGAACCGAATCGAAATGCTCAGCGCCGCGTTTTCCCCAGTGCAAGGTTAATTCGTCTCTTCCAGCAATTCACTACACCCACTCTATCTATTGCAACGCAATGCATTGTTGGAATTGTGTCTACAGACGGACGGACGGACAGGTGGACAAACAGATCACAAAAGCACTTTACTACGAAAATGTGCTAATCCGGGTGAAGGTGTAGTACGTTGCAGACCGATGTGGCTGCTGTGCAATTGTCTAAACAATGGATGACTTGGCAGACTTTGGAAAGTGCTCTCGGTATATGCGTCTCGCTGCTTGTCAGTTTCCATCCATGGCCCCATAAATGTATTGTATATCGGCCAATTCTTGATCAGTGAACTGGTGTATTGTGCTCCTGCAACGTTCTCGCCTGAAATAATCCCACTTTCCACTCTCTATTACGCCTGCGAAAATTGCCCTCTAGGGATCACTGGTCACGTTTTCGAACATAACTTCCTAGGTAAAACTTGTTAGTCATGGTCTGACAGACCAGCACGTAAAATGTTTGTAAACGACCTGTTGGGACACCCTATATTACAGTATTAAAACAAAAATATGCTTAATAAATAACTGATAGGTTTAATAAATATTTCAATTAGGCCAAATAAAATCATCTTTACTTTGGGCGATTCCAATTAGAGTGTAGGAGCCTTACTGATGTAAGCAATTTGAAGCACCTGTGCCAATACAACCCTGGTGGCAGGAAAAAGTGGCCCGTATGCCAGAGGTTGCACATCACTGGCAAAAAGAGTCATTAAGATCATGGATGTGTCCACTTATATATGGAGCCATTGAAGACTGCAATGCATCCAACACCTGTAGAAGAGTGCGTAGTGGAGGACTTAAATTTTGGAAAATTTTGGCTCAACGCACCACGGTTGCTTTCGAAACGCATGCTTCTCCATAAACATTCAACATCCGAGCATGAATGTCAACTGATAAAATGTCCTCAGCTGTCAGAAACCTTATCTCTACAGTTGTCAGTTTTGGACGGAAATTTAATAGGAGGGTCCATTGTAACACAAACGAAATACGAGCATAAGTCTGAAGTAACTTCCCACAGCTGCGATTATCAGAAGAAGCAGACGATACGTCAACAATCACCCTTTACCTTGTGTCTGCACACTCACGTGCTCGCGCGCTACAGCCCGAATCACTTTCATTTGAACATGCCTTATATAAGCACCGCATAGTTTGATCTCCCTATGGTGTAGTTAACTCTGCAGGTTCCCCTGTAGAACACAGCAAGTTGACCCGTAATAAACGGTGATTAAGGATTGATAATGCATGCACGTGGTGGCGGTCAAGACTCGTCAAGCTTGGAACGCTGTGAATAAGATGAAACACGTATTGATACGGCACGGTAACGTTTCCGCCATCCCCAGAGGGATGGGCTGTTCAGTAATTATAAGCTCAAGAACTATACGGATAAGCATACACGTGGAGGGGCTACGGTGCACTTCCCTCAGGAGTCTATGATGAGGCCGAAACAAAAGGGCACATGACGTCTTGGGTGATGTTCGCGGTACTTAAGTGGTAAGCGTACTCCTTCCAGTTGTAGCTGTGTTGCTACACCACTCGTCTTTGAAATGCTCACTTGGGATTCTCAAAGACCATTAAAAAGTAGAATAGGAATGTCTGTAAGACCCACTCTCTATCTCTTTGTCTTCATTGTTAAAATTGTGTTCAAAAC
Organism: Rhysida immarginata; assembly: GCA_023313115.1. Lineage (NCBI taxonomy): Eukaryota > Metazoa > Arthropoda > Chilopoda > Scolopendromorpha > Scolopendridae > Rhysida > Rhysida immarginata. Next base: position 246,338 of record JAHWFO010111646.1, on the reverse strand, counting down.
TTCAAAAGGTCCACACTTTCAGGGCCTGTATCTCCTAAAAGGCTGGATCAATTGAAAAAACACCAAGAATAAAGCATTTCTCGAATATTGTGTACCATCCGAATATACCATTAGGAATATGGGTTCCTATTTAAGATTTCAAAGTTATACCCCCGTCACAAGGGGGAGAGGGGTCTATTTTTTGGCTAATGAAATTCCCCCGCGAAATAATTCACTTTTGATTTTGGACATTTTTTCGTCTTCGAGATATTTTCATGTCTACACTTAAATGGACCCCTCAGAATAAATATCATGATTCTTGTTATAAAGGGCGGCAGTGTCTTGAAGCCACAGTTACCCATAGAGTTAAAAACATACATTGAGAATCCAGTCAGCTGTTTCATTATTTCAATCGCGGGACCAGCTAGACGGACACCATTTTCGAAATCAGTTAGGTCTTTTTTTCCCCATGCTCATCAATTCTATGAGTAAACTCGCCCAACAACACATCAGTCATTTGTACTGTTTTGCCTTGAAACCAATTTAATATGCATCACAACGCGTATTTCATTAGTTTTGAATTATGGGGTACTGTGTGTCTGTCTTGTGTATATTTAATGGAAATTATCGAGTAGGAGGCAACACGTTTCAAAGCGCCCTTTTAGATGCAAAACAAATTCTGGCATATAATCTACATAGTTCATTTCAAGTTACGGTAATATTCTTGTAACACTTTCTTCAATAAAATAATTCTAGGACACCAGCGTACAAGTTTATTTTTCGTATTTCTCACAAAATATATAATTGCATAGTGATAATGTAAAGTCAGACAGAAATTTTCTTTTCACATGCACGAATAAAAGCCAAGCATAAAAATCAATAAAAAGCTTTAAAAAGATTTCCTTTCAAAACTAAATAAATTACAAAGTTGTTGCCTTTTCAATCATTATGCTAATCTCGTAATTTTGATTTAAAAGAAAAGTAAAAGGAACTTAATAAAAAAGTTTTCGCAATTCAAATACACAGAACTTCAATCATCATTTCTGACTAAAGGATGCTATTCCTTGCGCTACACATCATCGCACAAGTGTCAATCAATTTCTCATCTCGCGACACAATCGCCATTTTAATGGTAAACCAAAGCCAGGAAGATTGAAGGATTCTAGGTAGCAAATGGTTAATAATAATAATTAAAATAAATTTTGCAAAAATTCAAGGAAGGAGCTTTAGTTTGAACTTAAATTACGCTGGACTTCCTAGAAAAAGTTAGTTCGTTTAATTCCTTCCAAATGTACGTCTATTTTATTGCTCAACTAGTTACGAGCTAAGGTCTTTCTGCTCGTATTGTCGAAAACAGAATATTAAAAAGTTAACCTGTTTTCAAGTTATTGTGCAGAAATCGGATGACTGATCGGTTAAACGTACAGTTCAAATATGCATTCTTATAATTAGCTTTAAGCTAAAACATCTGATAACAAAGCAGAGTAATACGTAAATACTGGATATAATTTTCTAATATGTGTTAAGACGAAAAACGAAATATTTCGTGATCTGGATTCGAACCAGGGACCGCGTACATCTAGATCATTTTCTGTGGATTCGCTCATGGTCCCTGGTTAGGATTCAGGTCACGTATTTTTTGGTTTATGTTTAACTAACAGCTTTCATTAAACAACACGATGGATATTTAAAATGCCAACGTGTATCAATTAGCACGATACTTACGAGGTCTGTTCAAAAAATACATAGACTGACGTCATAAAACAAAATATACTTTATTCAGAAGTTACACATCTGGGTCCCCTTCAAAGTACTCTTCTCCCCGACGCACACACTTATCTTAACGGTGTTTCCACTTTTGTAAACAGTCCTGGAACGCTTCTTTTGTGATGTCCTTCAGCGCCTTTGTCGCATTTGCCTTTATGTCGGGAATCGTCTCAATTCTTTTTCCTTTCAAAGGTCTTTTGAGTTTGGGAAACAAGAAGAAGTCACAAGGAGCGAGGTCAGGTGAGTAGGGTGGGTGAGGAAGAACAGTGATCGAGTGTTTGGCCAAAAACTCTCGAGTTCCGAGGGCTGAATGGGCTGGAGCGTTGTCGTGATGAAACAACCAGTCACCTCTCGTCCACATTTCTGGCCTTTTCCACTCGTCCAGTGGCAGTTTTTCCGAGTTTAACACAAAATTTCACAGCAACTCTTTGCTCGTTCAAGTCACTCATTCTAAAAATCCGTCAAACGAAAAAAAACACACTTCACAAACAACCGCGTAGCTAATCAACCAATACTGATATTTGCAAGCAAAACACTGCCTTGTAATCAGCGGATTTGTCATAAAATGGCGACACCAAACGATTTTGATTGGAACCAAGAGGGCCTGCGCAATTCAAACAGTCTACGTATTTTTTGAACAGATCTCGTATGCCTACAATCATGCATACAAATAGCACGATAGTTATGTCTTATTACAAATTATGGCAATGTTATCTGAAGAGTCATTTAACCTTGATACACACTGAGTTGCCAATTTATTAGGTACGCCAGTATAGTAGCATGTTCATTCTGCGTCAGCCATCAAAATCGCCTGGGCGTGCATAAAGTTCGTATAATCACTATAACAGAAGGGAGATGGGGCCATGAAGGTTGGTGATGGGGTTAATCCTTTTCAACATAAGCACCACACAACTTCACACACTTCTCCCAACGATGGATGATCGGATAGAGACCATTTTTCTTGAAAGTCCATGATTCGACCATTGAGAAAGTGTTCCGTCTCAGAAATCACCTTGTTGTCTTCATATAAACGATTGCCAAGCAGCGGTTTCTTCATCTAAGGGAAGAGGTGCCGCTGGGTGCCAGATCTGTTGAGTATGGGAGGATGAACCAGATTTTCATAGCCCAAAACAGCTCCATGTGTGACAGTCTCCTGCGCTGAATGAGCGGGTGCGTTATCTTAAAGGCAGCGAGTTTCTTCTTGATGGCCACCGCAACTTTGATAGAAGTTCCCATTAATACTTGCTAGTGGCTGTTTGGCTCTTTTGGGCGATCCTAAAAGACGCTGAGCATGACCTTCCCTGATAAAGTCTGCGTGTTTGCCTTCTTTAGTGGTGGTGGCTCGGTGTATTTCCACTGTTTGCTCTGCTCTTCGTCTCTAGGTCGAAGTAATATACCCGGCAATCATCGATGGTGATTAGGCGCTCAAGTAAGTCGTACACATTGCCCTTGCAGAGCTTCAACTTTTCTGAAGCTACTGCCTTTCAGCAGTTCGACGTTCATTCGCGGATCTTCTAGCACCGTGGACTCCACTTGCACACCAATCGTCAGAGGGAACATATCTGCGAGTGCACTTGCAGTTTCCCTACGGGCTCCGCCATTTTGGATGTGATGCTTCCTAGCCAGCAAACATTTGAGGTAAAGAATGGTTTAATTACGACAAGGGGATCGAGAAAATGAAATTTTCTTTGGTTGTCAAAACGAAATAAGCGGAAACTGCAGAAAATGCTATCGTTTATTGGATTAAGAAAACAATCTGGGTCAAGTCAAAAATAGAGTAAAATATTACAATTAATCTAAAAAGTTTTTCTTGAATGTGATATTCATCTTCTTTCCTTTGATTTTATTACAACTTATTATAAGAATAGTTTATGCCCAGTTAAAAAATATTTTCAGGAAGAAATTTTTCCCGTACCATTATATAATATCAGTAGACTCATTATTTTCAAGTAGAGCCAGATATGTATTTATTTAATAACAAAGTTAGTCTAAAATCTATTTAGACAAAGGCCATGTTTTGAATATCATTCATATAAAAAAAGTTAAGTCGTTATGGTATTGTTGATTCATATAGTGTTGTTGAATAGAATCTTAAGAAAAAAAGAAAGTGGTCATCCTCATAGCTAATTAAGTTTAAAATGAATTGATGGGAGTAGATGAAATCTTTATATGCTGAATATACTACGGTTAAACGATTTGGCTTTAAGAGGGCCATAACTGATGGTATTAGTTCTTTCATTGAAACAATCTTCAATCATTGCTAAATAAGAATTGAGACATTCCAAAACGCATTTTGAGAAGCTGTGGACAGGAAAAGAAGAGTCAAAGGCCTTAGAGATAACATTAACCTATATTGAAGCTCTTGCCTTGATCGTACGCACAATTACCAAGTATATAAACATGGAGACGACCCATTGAACTTTAAAACCGGGCCTACTTCCAAATTGCTGATGAGAAATTCAGAGGCAAATGTAACTAGTTAGCTTGTTAAAGATGATATTCTCAATAAGTTTTATAACAAAGAAATATAACAAAGAGACAAGAAAGAGACCAGTCTATAAAATTGGAAAAATCATTTTGGTCATCTGTTTTTAAAATTGGCTTTACCTAGAGAACTATATAAAACTAGTATTAATACGACGGTGCCAGTAAATTATAAAATAAATTATACAGTAATTTAAATCTGTAAATTTGATTTTAATTATACAATTTCGTCTGTGATAGGACTGTGATAATTGACAGCACTCCTAATAGTAAATAAGTTTCTATCAATATAAACGGTAATGTCCTCAACGGTAATACCCAGTGACTCAAACCCAGAGGATCTATTAGTTTAGCAACCTAGTTTTAGGCTGACCCCTTGATCTCAATTGGAAAATTGCAACTGCCTGGAAAGACAGTTTGCCGCAATATTATATGTGGTCATAAGAACGCAACTGAGCCCATTCAATGCGGAGAAGTAGCGGCTCAATTCCTAAAGACTGCTCAATACCTTACTTAGAATTTAATTTGATTTTTTCGTTATTTTAGTTTATTTTTAAATGTCAATAGATATACATAGTTGATGTCAATATACAGGGTCTTTATAATTAAAGTTCCATTTTGACATGGCCATAAAAAAACTACTGTAACAAAAGCTATAATACTTGGTGATATTACACAAGAGGGCATGGGAAGTTCATACCCACCAAAAAAAAAATTAGTTCAAAAGGTCACCACCAGAATAGAATGGCGCTCTATGCAATATTCGTATACGAAATTAGACACGAAGACACAGGCTAACAATGTGGTTTATGCACAGTAATCCGGTAAATGGTGGAGGCCACATTCAACATGTAACTAATTTTAGTAACGATTAAAGACTTGTTGCAAATTACTCCCGACTCATGCAAATCTTCGAGCGTTAACTACATTTGACTGAGACAAGATAATCGGATGAAACTTTGCACACTGCTAGGACATACTATACGGAAGGCCGAGTTTAAATTTTTTTTCAAAATCTGCTACCATTGAGGAATAATCACTGTCAAAAGCTTTCCAAAAGTTCCCATTGAAACCCATTGTAAACGGATGTAAACAAATGATCCTGATTTTTTATCATTCACTACAAGGTCGCATCAGGTATGACAACGTAACTAAAACATTGGCTAAAGTTTTCCGAGACGTCCACAAAGAAGAGATTGAGAAGAAAAAACAGGAAAAAGTTGAGGATAAAATTGATGAAGTTTGTGGAACAACAATAGAAGAAATTCAACCGACAGTTTTTTTTTCGGAGATTTCGAATATGAGATCTTTTCCATTGATTATCAAATTGTTGTTAACAAGCGTGTCAAAGTGTTGGAAAAACAGCGACCATGTGTGAAAAAGTGCGTTCCAGCAAGCAAAGATCAGTTGAAGTTTGTACCGTATAAGTTGACAAACGAACTCAAGCGAATGTCTTTCAAAAAGAAAGTAAATTGATTTATAAATTTAATAAACTACCGAGCTCAGCTCGCCTCCGGCAATCTATTGAGTCCTAGTTAACCTGTGTCTTCGTGTCTAATTTCGTATACGAATATTGCATAGAGCGCCATTCCATGCAGGTGGTGGCCTTTTGATCTAATTCTATTTTGGTCTGTATGCATTTCCTATGCCCTCTTGTATAATATTACCAAGTAGTATAACTTTTGGTCCAGTAGTATTTTTTATGGCCATGTCAAAATGGATCTTTAATTATAAAGACCCTGTAATTTTGAACCATTGATTACGAAAAATATATGATTTTTTAAATCTTAAAATCTAGTTCTTTTCGTCGGCTGATAGTTTTGGATTTTAGCAATCAGTGTTTTTTTCATTTGTTGGAAACAATGAAGATTGTATTGTTCCTTGGCACTATGGAACCGGGCACGGACAATGCCTCCTAAAGATAAGGCATGAGCGCGAATACGTCCGACATTTTTACATCATCATCCGAAGATACGTTTAATCGCATTTCAGAGCTTATTATTGGTAGAAATGCGATTAAACGTATTTCCGGATGATGATGTAACAATGTATGACGTTTTCACGCTCAGGCTTTATCTTTAGGAGGCGTTGGCATGGAGCAGGAGGAGTTAGCATTTCACGCCTGTCGGTTTTTCAATTTTTGGTGTATGACGGAACGACCCGACCTTTGAGCAACAGGAACTTTTTCGCTCAATCACGACAACGCACCCGCCCATTCATCGTATCTTATTCAGAAGTTCCTGGCCAAACAAAGCAATCCTTTAATCCGTCAGCCTCCTTACTCCCCTGACATGGCTCCCTGCGGCTTTTGGGTGTTCCCCAAGCTCAAAACGCCGCCGAAAGGAACCCGATTTCAGTAACGAGAAGACATTATGCAGAAAACGATGAGGAGCTGTACCATTCCCAAACAGGCTTTCCAGAGAGTGTTCCAACAACGGTGGGAGCGGTGGGAAAAGTGCGTGCAGTCCCAAGGAGAGTACTTTAAGGGGATTAATGTTTAAATCCTAAGGGCGAATTACTTTTTTTTCCGGCCAAAGGTCCGGTACTTGTTGTACACACCGCTTACTTATCCAACTAAACCACGATGGCAATGTGAATGCCAAGGCCCCTTAAACGCACTATCGATTATAGTCTAACCAACGAAATTTGGATTGGGAGTATTCATTAAATATCCATGATCTATTCTTTCACAATGCCCTCTTCATTATGGGTGATTCCATGTCAAGTGGAGCAAAATAAGAAAATGTTTCCAGTTTACCTTCCCCAATTTTCTAGAAATTTCACATACTTATTCCTACAAGGTAGATATGAAAATATACCAAGCAAGAACATTGTATTTAGCTTGGTTGGTGTGCTACAGCCCTCCAAAAAATGGCTCAAAGAACAGCGGCCAGCAAAATGTTATTGAGTGATTAGTTTAGAGTTGAGGCTATGTTTTAACAATGATAGTTGAGGCTATTAATGCTGTAAATAAAATTCTTTGAAGCCATATACAGATTTTTGGTGCAAATCCAAAAATTGAAGTTTTGAGGCTTGTACGAAAATACTGAGTGCCCAACTGTAGCCTTAAGTTGACAAAAAAAACCATTGTTATTTGTCGCATCAAATTTATGCCCAACTTTCAATGCACACAGCTTCCATGGAAATGAACTAAATTAGATGCTATTTTGAGATATAACTGACACTATTGATGCTATAAAGCCTGCAAAGTTTGAGCTCTATAACTTACACTTTTTGAGATGTGGCCGCATAAATTTGGATGAAAAAATAAGATTCCAGAAAATAGGGTATGTTTGGGAGAAAATATTTCAAATGTCATAACCTCAAATTTCAAAATGACATCCAATTTTAGTTATTTACCATTTTATTTTAATGTAAACAATTTGTTATTGTATGTTTTTTTTCTTATACTTTTACTGTCTTTAACAAGCTGTTGGCCAAATTAAGGAAACAGAGGCAGTCATGGAAAAGGTTTCACAAATGTTTCAAATCTTTCTCAACTAATTTAAATAGCACCTGAGGAAGTTTAGTTTCTATTTGAAGGAAATAAAGACTGATTGAATGTTGATTTTTTAAAAGTTTTGCTTTGTTTGTCTACTCTTGTTTCAAGAATAAAATTGTTGGTTCAGCTTTAAGAGAAGACACAACTAAACTTTAAGACTTTATCAAGATGACTAAAAAAGTATTGAAAACATTGGATATGACATATTAAGTATTGGTAACCTTTGAGAAAAAAATAAATTTCAAAAATTATCAGTTCTAAAATAGTTCTTTAGTTATGAGTCAGCAAACGTTTAAAAACTTAATCATCATAGAAAAAACTCTGTCATCTCGTAGCAGTTGTTAGTTACTGGGATGGAGTAAGTGCCCTCTGTAAAAGATAAGACAGTGGTCTTAGTGAATTGGCTAAATACATACATATATGACATCACTTGAAGTAAGAAAATACATATTTCACTTTATAAAAAACTTATGTGATACATCATATTTTAATTATAAAAAACTTTAATGATACATCATAATAAATACGTATAACTTTTATTACGCTCATATATGGTGACATCACTTTTCAATTTATGTTTTGACGTAGCCTTTACTGCAAAATTCCACTGCGAGCATTTTAAAAGTATTTTTTCGAATTTTTATATTTCTTTTTCTTTTTTATGTTTCTAACCATTTTTCATGTGTTAATATGAGGTTTGGCACTTAAAAATGCCAACTAATTATTTACATATGATACAAAAGAAATACCTGGTACGAAGTTATACTGTCCTTCAATGTAATCACCAGCATTGTCAACAACCCGTTTCCAGCGATGTGGAAGTCGTAACAAACCTTTTTCAGCCCCTTTGCTGTTGGTATTACGAATGTAGCGGAAAATTGCCTGAAGAATCTCTCCAACATTCGGAAACCAAGGCCGTGAAATGGTTCTATAATCTTAGGGATCAAGCCGAAGTCACAAGGGCTTAAGTCCCGGGAGTGGATGTCGAACAACAGCACTCCCCAGCCCCATTGAAAGAATAAATCAGCCACAGCTTGCGCTATATGCGGTCGAGTACAAAAAATGATGGGTGGGTTCTGCAGTGGGTTCCCTGGTCTTCCACAAAGGTGCGATGTGGAAGGCGCTGCTAATGGTATCCTACGATTTCCACATCGCTAGAAATGGATTATTCACAATGCTGGTAACTATATTGAAGGACAGTAAAACTACGTACCAGCTAATTCTTTTGTATCAGCTGTAAAATAAGTTACCACTATTAAAGTCCCAACCCTCGTACTTACTGTTCAGGTGTTCAGATATTGCAAAATTTCATCAAACAAATACCCCGAGCAACGCCGGGTATATCAGCTAGTTGTTAATAAAACAAGGAACCTCAAGAAAACAATTATTAATCTTTCTGTTTAACATGATACACCTAAATCTACTGTCCATTTTTATACAATGAATGCGTAAATATCCTGTTAGATAATTAAACCCGGTCCCTTAATAATTTAAGGATCATCCTGTTCGTTTTTATGTAAGGAATGTTTAAATATTATGTTAAACAAACTGTACCCCTTACAAAAACTATCATATTCAACTATCATATTCAACTATCAAATATCACACAATTTACAAAACTATCCTGTCAAGTGCGCCATTTTTATGTAAGGGTTTTGTAGGGTCGAAAATATCGAATAGTTAATTTAGAATTTGGAATGAGTTTCTAAAGTGATAAAATACTAATTTATGAATAATTTAGAACCAAGTGGGTTGATCCTCTTACATAACTTAAACATCCAACACAAGTCCGGCCAAGAGAAGCAAACTGGTGTAATAAATAAGCAATGAAACTTCACAAAATTAAATGTAACAATGTCAAAATATATATTTAATTACAATGTAAAGGAAACAATTAACAATATAAAATGGTGTAAATAAGTGAATTAAAGAATTAAAGAGATAACGCTGTCTATTTTGGTACATGAGTTAAATTTGGTTTGAAAGAATGATAATATTGAAAGGTATAATAAATTCTGATTACTTCTCTTCAATAAAACTAAATTTCAATATTTGTCTATTACCCAAATAATTATTTGTATAATAAAATGATTATTATAATAACTTTTAAAATCAACATTTAGTCCAATTACTCAGTTCAATAAGGTAATCAATACTGATTTTATAGCAATTCTTTTTAAGTACTTAAGACATATTTTATATAGCTCTTTTAATTTTTGTTGGGATATCAAAAGATTCTCAGAAACCTTAATGCATCATATAATATAGATTTCTACATAGAAAATGAATCTTATTAACCGACGAAAAAAAAAGGAGGTTCTCAAGTCGATGCGTAATTTTTTTATTTTTTTTTATGTATGATCACGTATAACATTCTACGGTGTGTTCCGATTTTGATGATTCTTTTGTTATTAGGTACAGTATACCTCGAAATTGGGCCCATTTTATTTTGAAAAAAAAATTCCACTCCTAAGGGAGGAAAAATGGGGGATGATTGATTTTCACGTATTGACTTTTTCTATCAAACAAGTCGTAGTGACGAGATGGAAGCGATTATTCATTACTATTTTCGTCAATCGAAGAATACGGTACATGGCACGAACCAATAACAAATATTATCCAAATCATTCAATAGCACGTGCACAAATGGTACCTTCACGATCCCACCTAGAAATTTTCAATGAAGAGATATATTAATATATTAAACAAATCGTAATGACGAGATAGACGCGGATATAAATTACTATTTTCGCCAATTAATAAATATGGTACCGAGAATGGACCATTTTGAAAATGGTTGTAATCGAAACAGTGGCACGTGCTCCAATGGTACCCTTATGACACCCTCAAATATTTTCAATGATAAGATATGGTATGTGAAATATCAAACAAATTGGGATGCGTCATGAATGAATATAACGTAAAATTAAAAATAGTCGAAATTGGTTCTAAGGAATCTGGTTTAGTGAAACCATTATGGTTCATAAGAATGTCAATTTCATATATCAAACGTATTGGGATGATGTGTCATGAATGAATATAACGTAAAATTAATGATAGTCGTATTTGATTCCAAGGAACCTGGTTCACTGGAACTTTCATAGCATGTAATATATCAAACAACTTGGAATGATGTGTCATATATGATTACTAGCAAAGGTACCCGGCGTTGCCCGGGATAATTACACTTGGATGTAAATAGAACGATCTCCAAAAATTAAATTAAATTTTGCAATATCTTAAAAATAAACACATGAAAATGCTTAGAATTAATACAGTAAAGATTCTTAATGAAAATTTCGAAAAAAATCTTTTTAAAGGCTCACAATGGTGCTGGACCTCTCCAAGGATGCCACTGCTAGTCTAAATAATTTCTTACTCACGTAATCTTATCTCAGAGTATACTTAGTGTTGTTGCAATTCCCACTCTTCTCTCGATGTGTTGAAGCAAAACTTGGCCATTCATCACTTTGTGCAGTCTAGCAGTCGCCGATTCTTCTATTTACTTGCTTCCTATTTGCTCAGTACATCACGGAGCTAAAGGAGTGCTTCCTCTCTTGTCTTTCCACTCTTTCTCAGTAGTCTGCTAACTCTCCATTATCTCCAGTTACTGATCATTTTTGAAGATTATCAAGAAATTGTTAAGTACTAAGAACTCTCTTTTCTAAGAAAAGCCTGAATAACAGGAATTCTATGCATTGTTACAAATTGAAACTTATCCATATTACATCATCATTTTATGTTCATTGTTATAATTCTTGGAAAGATTGCTTTAACATTACATCATCATTCTGTGCTCATTGTTATTGGTGAATTGCGCGTTGATACCATTGTTGATGCGAACACAATGGGCCTATTGTTGCACAAACTTTGCCTTGCATTGTTGGTCATGAGATATATATTGTTGGTTCATGCAGTGTGTTTGTGAATTGCGTGCTGATACCATTGTTGATACCTATTGTTGTACAAACTTTTCCTTGCATTGTTGGTCATGAAATATTTCTCGTTAATATGCCTTGCCATAACCATGAATATCGATTTATTATCGATATTTATTATTTTTCCGAAATCTGAGGTAGACAGTGACCTTCCTCATGCTTTGAAGGTCATGTATGCGAAATTTTATCAAGATCGGAATAAAATTGTAGATTTGTATAAAAAACATACAGACAAACAGACCCTCAGACCCACAAACGTCCTTCTTTATATAGATAGACTAGCAAAGGTACCCGGCGTTGCCCGGGATAATTACACTTGGATGTAAACAGAACAATCTCAAAAAATTAAATTAAATTTTGCAATATCTTAAAAATAAACACATGAAAATGCTTAAAATTAATACAGTAAAAATTCTTAATGAAAATTCGAAAAAAATCTTTTTAAAGGCTCAAAATGGATGGACTGCTCCAATAATTTCTTACTCAGATAATCTTACTTCAGATGTACACTAGATGTTGTTGCAATTTCCACTCTTCTCTCGCTGTGTTGAAGCAAAATTTGGCCTTTCATCACTTTGGGTAGTCTAGCGGTCGCCAATTCTTCTATTTACTTGCTTCCCATTTGCTCAATACAGCACGGAGCTAAAGGTTTGCTTTCTCTGTCGTCTTTCCACTCTTTCTCAATCGTCTGCTAACTCTTCATTATCTCCAGCTACTGATCATTTTTAAAGATTTTCAAGAAATTGTTAAGTACTAAGAACTCTCTTTTCTAAGAAAAGCCTGAATAACAGGAATTCTATGCATTGTTACAAATTGAAACTTATCCATATTGCATCATCATTTTATGTTCATTGTTATAATTCTTGGAAAGGATTGCTTTATCATTGCATAATCATTTTGAGCTCATTGTTATTGGTGAATTGCGTGTTGAAACCATTGTTGATACCT
>JAHWFO010111646.1:220651-233710 GCA_023313115.1 Rhysida immarginata | reverse complement strand
TTGCATTGTTGGTCATGAGATATATATTGTTGGTCCGTGCAGAGTGTGTTTGTGAATTGCGTGTTGATACCATTGTTGCAAAAACTTTGTCTTGCATTGTTGGTCATGCGATATTTCTCATTAATATGCCCTGCTATAACCATGAATATCGATTTTTTATCAATAATTATTATTTTTCCGAAATCTGAAGTAGACAGTGACCTTCCTCATGCTTTGTAGGTCATGTATGCGAAATTTCATCAAGATCGGAATAAAACTGTAGATTTGTATAAAAAAACATACAGACAAACAGACCCACAGACAAACCCACAAACATCCTTCTTTATATAGATAGATAGATAAGGTAAACTTAATGATAATCCAAATTGGTTCAAAAGTACGTGGTTTAATGGATTATTATGGTCCATTAGAAAGTTAAAATAATAACAAAAAGGGCGGTTGAAAATATGGTTCCGCGAATGGTTTAGTTCATGATGTCATTCCTTTCTTTATTTCATGATGTCATTCCTTAAGGGTTTATTATGTTGCTTTGTGCGTCAATGTCGGTGTGGGGAAACGTGTCTGTCTGTCTGTCTGTCTGTCTGTCTGCCTGTCTGACTCTCCGTCCGTTTCTAACTCTAACTCCTCTGAGGCTATGAAAGGTTTTCAAAATCTGTTTTCGTCAGTCGATGACTATGATTCATGGCACAAACCAATCACAAATATTATCTAAATCGGTTCAATGGCACGTGCACAAATGGTACCACAATTTTTCCGCTAAGCAATTTTCAATGGCAAGATATATTAGGAATATATTAAACAAATCGTAATGACGACAAAGAAACTGTTATACATCGCTATATTCGTGAATCGATGAATATGCTACATGGCACGAACCAATAACAAATATTATCCAAACCCTTCAATAGCACGTGCACAAATGGTACCTTCACGACTCCATCTAGCAAATTTCAATGAAGAGATATATTAATATATCAAACAAATTGTAATGACGAAATAGGCGCGTATATGAATTACTATTTTCGCCAATTAATAAATATGGTTTCGGGAATGAACCATTCTGAAAATGGTTGTAATCGAAACAATGGCACGTGCTCTAATTGTACCCAAATGACAGCCTCAAATATTTAAATGATTAGATATGGCATGTAAAATATCAAACAAATTGGGATGATGTGTCATGAATAAATATAACGTAAAATAGTTACAAAATGGCGCCGAGTGTAGAGCTGTGCGATTGAGCTCCGTAAAGAAGCTGATAGGAGTCGTTACAAATGTAAAGTTCTAATTATTATATGCTGAAAAGCAAATATTGGTTTCGCTCTGTTTGTGTGTCTGTCTGTCTGTCTGTCTGTCCGTCCGTCCGTCTGTATGTCCGACGATTTCTCGAGAATGCTTTAACTTTTTCAAGTTCTTTTTTCGCTGTTCGAAAGAGACCCTTCCTGAGCTCATCTGATTAGTTTGTCGTCGAAATCGGTCTAACAGTCACGTGACTATTGAGACCCAAACCCCACCATTAAATTTTTTTATTGGCAATATAAGGCATGTAATATGTCATTCGAACGGGAATGACGAGCACAAGACGAATATGACAATCTTTTCGATTTTCGAAATGCTACGTCCGAGAAAATGACCCCCAAAAAGTACTTCAATGACCCCTTATTACGAGCTTTAGCTAAGAATACAAGCATGATCAGTACCTTTATGTGCCTGGCCAGCTATCGTTTGCACGAAAACGTGAAAATGGAAGAACTTAACAGCGATATATCAACTTTTGATGAGCTCTCGTGGACCCCTTCAAGCACGTGCACTAATGTTAAGAATATGAACTTAGGGCATGTAATATATCAATCGAATCCTAAGGACGAGTTATAAGTGAATACAGTGTTACTTTTTGTTTATCATTTAAGCATTGTTCATGGCAGTCTTTAGCATGTGCCCGTTATGAAGCTTTCTTGATGCACGTGCTCATTTCATTTTAAAATTCAGTGCTGTTAGGCCTATTGTTAAATGTGTTAATTAATGTTAGGGCGATGGTTAAAAATGGCTAAATAACGTTAGGCCTATAGTTAAAATGACTAAATAATGTTAGGCCTGTTGTTAAAAATGACTCATTAATGTTAGGCTTATTGTTAAAATAGCTAATTGAAGTTAGGCCTATATTTTAAATGACGTGAATGCATATAGAATCAAAGGTATTTCCACTGTTTATTTAAACCAAGTGGAAGTAAAAGTGAGATATTAAAATTACATCTGCGTCAGAGCTAAAGCTCCTTGGAATGCTTAAAAGATTTTACCCGGCAATGCTTTGAAACAATGGTTTTTCTCTCTTGACGTTTATGATAACTTTGGTCTAGCAGTGGAAAGAACATTGACCCAGTAGTTTAAAACATTTAGACGTGCGAGGATTTCATTCTCATTTCGCGCGCGTTTGGAAAGATTCGTGTGAGCGCTGCAATCGAATACGTAAATTTACATGCAGTTTTTGCCATTGCTGTATATAAAAATATTACAGTAATATTAAACAACAAATTTTTATATTCTTCTTTTCAGCATATTTGAAAATCGTTTTACGAGTTATATTCTTGTTTATTTAATCCTATCGAAACTTTTGGATAAATAGTCGACCGATAGTACAGTGTGTAATGTGAATTCTATCAGACTATTATATTTTCTTACGTCTGGAATGTTGCATCGCAGAGCATGTAATTATATTATGAGTATTACTGTCTATACTGCTTGAACTCTTATTTCCTGTGAGTACTTATTTTTACGTCTAGAATCAATACATTTACAACTAATAATTCATTGTGCCTAAAGATAACGATAAAAAATCAAATCCTACCAGAGGAGGAATCCCCCGTCAGCTTGTGATGGACTCTCCGAGTAAATTGTATGACGATACTTTAATGTCTTCCATCGATAAAGCTTTGGATATTTATTTTAATGATGACAAATCACTCGAGAAATTAGTAACAGTGCTGTTGATCAAATTAGGTAACTGTTTGGAATCTCAACTCGCCGATATTACAAATAAGCTGACTCCCCTCATAGCTTCTGTGGAAACTTCGGTTTCACGTATTGCCGTGCTTGAAAAGCAAGTCTCATCGATAAGTACTCGTTTGGAAAAAGTAGAGAGTGCAATATTTGTCAACGAGAAGTCGTTAATTAAGCAAGTGATTTTCCAAATTGATGTTTCAGAACAATATTCCCGGAGAAACAACCTCCGCAAAATGGGCGTTCCGGAGACACCGTCGGAAGATTTAGTCTCTACGTTCATCGAGATTTGTGCCGATAAGCTGGATGTCAACTTCACGCCCGTCGATATTACGGCTATCCATCGTCTCGGCCCTCGAAATGCAAATAATACTAGACCAATGTTGGTGCCCTCAATTGCCCTCAACAGCATAGAGAGATCGTATTGTAAAGATTCGTCGCAAACTGCGTCATTCACCCATCGTTATATTAGATGACTTAACTACGGCACGATACAAGCTGTTAAGAGATGCAAAATCTATGTTGGGATCGAAGCAAGTTTGGTGTTCCGGAGGAAGGATTTTTACTCAAATTAGCAACGGTAAGCTTGTACAATTATCTTCTGGGTCGATGCCACGACCCATAACTGATCAAATTCTTCTTATAATAGACAGCTAGTGCTCCTCACTGATTTGCATCAAAGTATAACCGATTGTCGCTGATCTATTTTTTTTGACGGCTGTTAAATTCCGCATTTTTTACTAATTATGTAAAACTGGTATTATTTAGGTTGTAGAAATATAAAAATTCCCTGCACCGGTCTAATGACAATGTCATTTATACTTGCTAATATTATATTAATACGGTCTTTGAGATGAGGGATGGTAACCCGTTTTTTTACATATACAATATTATTCTGTTCTTTATGTACATAATAGTTATCTAGGCTCCGTACTGCTTTGTTACTTATTTGTTACTTATTAGTTAAATTTGGTGTAACTATAATTATTAAGTTTTAGTTCATCGAATTATTACTAACCATAATTCTTTATTTTTGGTTCTGGTACGATCCCACATGTCTTCAGGTATTAATAGTTCCTTGCCAATTTCTCTGGAAATAACGAAGCTAACGAAGCTATATTAAAAATTTCTGATGTCAATCGACACTTATCTGTACTCTACTGTAATATTCGGAGTATTTTTGCCAATTATGATACATTTTTATGTAACATCAGTTTACTTGATGTTACGCTATCAAAAATTGCCCTGGTGGAGACTTGGAGCAGTAATCACGCAGATATCCCCGTTATGCCTAATTACAAAGTTTTTTCGATTAATAGACTTAGTAAGCGAGGAGGGGGTGTCTGTGTGTATGTCTCAGCTAAATATAATTGCTCAATTATGTCTTCTTGGACGTCTATCACCCGGGACTATGAAATTCTGACCTTGCAGATAAATCAAAGGAAGAGCTTAATTACGGTTTACCGACCTCCATCCGGGGATTTTTCAACTTTTTGCTCTTACCTTTCTTCGTTACTTTTAGAGCTACAACTGTTAGGCAAAGAAATTTTTTTGTTGGGTGACTTTAACATTGCTATGGGAAAGCCGTCTGTTGCTCTAAATCTTTTTTTAGATCCCGTCACTCGTTCAGGTTTGCGCAAAGTATTGCACTGCTATACCCATTATTCCCCTCAGCACAATTTATATACAGCTATAGAGTGTTGTTTCTCGGAATGGAACCACTGCTCAGTACCTCGTTAAGTGTCAGTGTTAGTGATCATTTCCCTTTGTTATTGATTTTTCAACATAATACTAATTTGGGTAATCCTAGTTATTGTTTCCAATCTAGATTGTTTTCCGAGAACCGTATCTCTGTTTTTAGATCCTATTTGGCCTTATCCGATTGGGACTATATTTTAACTCCTATCAATAACATAGATATTGCTTTTGACAGGTTCATAGCACATTTTCGATTCGGATGGGAACGTTATTTTCCTATTGTTAGGCCTAAGCCCACTCATACTGAGAGATCTGTCCCCCGACGTGCATGGATTACCCAGGACATTTTGAGTCTAATTAAACGGATGAATGCTATTTGTATTATTTATTAATGACCTCCCCTTACGATTTAACAGCTGTAAAGTAATAATGTACGCTGATGATGTGGCCCTGCTAACTGCCCATAAGGAACCTAGTGACCTCGCGTCTTCTTTAAATAATGCTGCTAACTTGTTGTTCCAATGGAGTGAGCAGAATAAATTGTCAGTTAACATAAATAAAACTCAGATGATGTACTTTTATCAACGCAATAAACTGAATGTTCCAACCGAATCCACTACTTATTATGATAAACATTTGATTAACTTAGCAGAATCTTTTAGATATCTACGGATTGAACTCTCCCACGACCTATCTTGGGATCTTCATGTGAATGCCCTCCTGTTAAAATTAAATAGAAACATGGGTAAGCTCTCCAGACTGAATTATTTACCACCTTATGTGTTAATTTCAGTATATTATGCTTTGATACACTCTAGTTTATGTTACAGTGTCATTTTCTGGGGAGCTACCACGTTTTACAACATGTCTAGGATCCTAAAGTTACAAAAATGGTTCCTCCGAACCCTTATGAAGTCCCTAGAGGTATGTCGGTTTCCGGTTATTTTTCTACTTTAAAAATACTCACTATACAGCAAATATATAAATTTCAGTTGGGTATTTTTATAATATAAAGTATTGCATTCGATCCTCCTAACAGCAACCCCCATATCGCCCATACTTGTTATGGATAAGCACAATTATCCTACTAGACAAATTGCTAAACTTTACCTACCAAAGGCTAAAAACAAGTATGGAAGTAACTGTGTTTCTCACGCAGGGATTACAGAATGGGCTGTGATTCCTAACGAAATTCGCACTTTGTCTGATTACAAGACTTTTCGCCAAGAATTGAAAAACTATATTCTCGGATAACCTCTTGAATATATCTGGACTTATTTTGGAACGTCGCTTCATATCTTATTTTTTCGGAACTGGTGCCTGATTATCCAATTTGATTATAATAGTAATTTTAATTATAACTAATCACATATACTAATCCGTGTTAATTTAGTATTCAGTCTAATTCCCCTTACTTGTCAATTTTATTTCTTATTTCTTAATCGTTTACTTGTAATATTGATTGTGTTAGGGGCTCAGGGGGCCCTATTTGTCGGTCTTTAACCATACCGAGCCCTTCTGAGCTCTAATTCCAATTCTAATTGTAATTCTTTAAATACATAAATAAAAATAAATAAATAAAATAAATAAATAAATAAATAAAATCATTCGTAGTCGAAATTGGTTCAAAGGCACCTGGTTTAGTGGAACCATTATGGTTCTTTGGAACTTTCATGCTAAAATATGGCATGTAATATATCAAACGACTTGGAATGATGTGCCATGAATGAATATTTACTTACTTTTCAAACCCGCTTATCCGTTAGGGTCAAGGGAGCCTAAAAGTTAAGTATTTTATGTCAATTGGGTAAGCCCTTTTCGAGATATTAATTTTTTTCTAAAAATTAAAAAAATAGCGTTCAAACTTGCGAACTCAATAAACTCGACGTGTACGCACTCCTGTCTTTAAAGCTAATTTTTTTTAAAAAATGACTTGTTTAGCTGTGATGAGCTGTTTCCATGAACAGCTTCCTCGTATTGAAAAATATAATTTTCTTTTTTGAATCCGTATCATTATCTCGTGGTAGGCCTGTGCGAATGGAATATTCCGTCAAACCGGTTTATATTTATATCTAACTAGCAGAGGACCCGGCGTTGCCCGGGATAATTGCTTGTAGGTAAACAGAAGAACCTCAAAAAGCTAAATTAAGCCTCCAAATTGGTTAAATAATAATTCAATAACTACAATATAGAGCGAAGGGACTATACATTCTAAGAAAAATCCGAAAGACAGGAATTTATCTCTTCACTGAAAAACTCCATTCTAGGTGATATACCGGGACTTGATTTACCGAAAAAAAAATTTTTTTAAAGGCTCACAATGGATGGACCTCTCCAAGGATGCCTTCTAGTCTAAATAATTTTTTACTCACGTAATCTTGCTTTAGATGTACACTTGATGTTGTTGCAATTCCACTTTTCTCTCGATGTCTTGAAGCAAAAATTGGCCATTCATCACTTTGTGTCGTCTAGCAGTCGCCGATTCTTCTATTTACTTGCTTACCATTTGCTTCCTCTATCGTCTTTCACTCTTTCTCAATAATCTGCTAACTCATTTACTGATCATTTTTAAAGATTTTCAAGAAATTGTTAAGTACTAAGAATTCTCTTTTCTAAGAAAAGCCTGAATAACAGGAATTCTATGCATTGAATTCTATATTGCACAAACTTTGCCTTGCATTGTTGGTCATGAGACATATATTGTTGATCCTTGCATAGTGTTGGTGCATTGCGTGTTGACACCATTGTTGATGCATGACGTACATATCCGCCAACTCAGCATTTCTATACAGGGTGATTATAAAGTCACTATACATTTTGGTGAAATCATTAACGAATTTCATTTATTTGCACACCCAAACACACCCAAAGTGAATGCGTGTATGGGATTTACACAGTCAAAGGTCTGTGGGCTCTTCATGTTTGCCGAGGGGACTATCAATAGTACCGTGTGCCTTGACTTGCTGGAGCGTTTCCTGGAGCCACAACTGCGAAATAAAGGATTTAGGAAACCGTTGTGCTCCAACAGGATGGGGTACTATCCCATTTGGCCAACATCGTTCGGGACTAACCGAAACACGCATTCCCAGGCAGATGGATTGGTCAGGGCTCGCCAAGACTGTGGGCTCCAGTTCTCAGATTTGACCCCCATAAGTTTCTTTGCGTGGAGTTTTATCAAGTCCAAGGTGTACCAGGTCAGGATTACGCACCATTGCACAGCGGAAACAACGGATTATAGCCGCGGTGGTGGACATTACACCGCAATGTTGCGCAAAGTTTTCCGGGCCACGGTGTAAGCTGGGAGCTGTGCCGGGATGATATCTGGTTCATGCATACTGCAATTGCTGCAATAAAACGAGGGGTTCTAGAATTTAAGGCATCGACTACTAAGGTCATTTTGTGCCTTTTACACAAGTTATATCTGTACGCAGCCCGGGACAACCACAAAAATCCATACCCACGGCGGGATTCGAACCCACGGCCAGGCGGACTCGAGAACTAGAAAGCCTACGCCCTAGCCCTCTCGGCCACCTGACAAACGCAAAAAAAACGGAGTTTTCACCAAAATGTATAGTTACTTTATAATCACCCTATACAATGTCGCAAATCATAATGAGGAAGGCCCCAGGGTCCGTTTCTAGCGATGCTTTCCTATGTTATATGGTTCATCACGATGTTCTCTACTTTCCGTGAAAGTTTGTACGTGGAGTTTTGAGACACATTGAACACAGAGTGGTCCATTTAAGTATAGACATGGAAATATCTCGAAAAGTAAACAGTGTACGAAAAAATGTCCAAAATCAAAAGTGAATTATTTCGCGGGGGAGCGAAGCAAAAGTGAATTACTTGTGAGAGGGGAGGGGGGAGGGCTAACTTTGAAATCTTAAATATGAACCCATATTTTTAATTGTATATTTAGATTGTAAACAATATTCGAGAAATGTTTTATTCTTGGTGTTTTTTCAATTGATCTAACCGTTTAGGAAATAGAGGCCCTGAAAGTGCACAATATTTAAAGTTTTGAATCCAATTTTATCGATGAAGACAAAGAGATAGAGCATGGATCTTGCAGACATTTGTGACATTTCATGTCAGTGGGTGTTAATTGGAACCGGCGGAAACGGAGCACTAGATTTTGGTGGTAGGTGGCACTGCATGAGCGTATGGGTATAATGTGAAGTTTTTTTTCTTTCAGAGTTATTAAAACCGCTTGTTTTTACTTATAGTGTTAAAATTTACCCTTTGTTTTCATGTTTTATTATTTACTAGCAGAGGTACCCGGAGTTGCTCGGGATAATTACACTTATAGGTAAAGAGAATAATCTCAGAAAATTAAAATATAACTTCCAACTGATTAAATAATAACTCAATCAATACAACACAGAGCAAAGGGGCTACTCAAACAGGAAGTCTAGGTGATATACCGGAATTTTATCTAAACTCTTCTTGACTTACTCTCCACTGCGGAGCATCACCAGATATTTTAGATTCAAGTATTTTTTTGCCCTTGACGTAGAAGCTCTTATACCCTCTTGCTCTATTCGAAACTACCGTTGTTCAGATGTTTCAAATGCCCGTGTAGCTTTTTCTGTTTTAGTTGCAGAGTTTCTATGACCAATACTCGTTCTTTCTCTTTCATTTCCAGACACATAAATTTTTGCCAGTCGTCTGGATGTTTGATAGGAAGTTCAGTGGAGACACACCTGACTCTTTTGCTTCATCAATAGACGCTGCCTTATGAATGGCCTGTCACTGCATCGTCATTTTATGCTCATTATTAATATTTATTGGAAACGAACGTTCAATTATCGTATTATCATCATCTCAGTTTCCAAAATATTTATAGTCACGCAGAATATAGTCAAAATGTATTTTTATGAAATGTTTGGATCGGATGTGCTACCAAATAAGCTAGGTGATAACCCCGGCGTGGCTCGGACTTTTATTTTTGGATTAATTTTTGCAATATCTTAAAAATAAATATATGAACACACTTAGAAGTAATGCAGTAAAAATTTTTTAAAGGCTCCCAATGGATGGACCTCTCCAAGAACGCCACTGCTGGTCTAAATAATTACTTACTCACGTAATCTTACTTTAGATGTACACTTGATGTTGTTGCAATCCCCACTTTTCTCTCCATCTCTTGAAGCAAAACTGGGCCATTCAACACTTTGTGTAGTCTAGCGGTCGCCGATTCTTCTAATGACATGCTTCCCATTTGCTCAATACAACACGGAGCTAAAGGAGTGCTTCCTCTGTCGGCTCAATAGTCTGCTCACTCTCCATTATCTCCAGTTACCGATCATTTTTAAAGATTTTCAAGAAATTTTTAAGTATTAACAAATCTCTTTTCTAAGAAAAGCCTGAATAACAGGAAATCTATGCATTGTTGGTCATGGAGATATATATTGTTTGTCCGTGCAGAGTGTTTGTGAATTGCGTGTTCATACCATTGTTGATAAGCATTGTCGCACAAACTTTGCCTTGCATTGTTGGTCATGAGATATTTCTCATTAATATGCCTTGCCATAACCATGAATATCGAATTTTTATCAATAATTATAATTTTTTCGAAATTTGAGGAGAACAGTGACA
The DNA here is from genome assembly GCA_023313115.1 of Rhysida immarginata. Taxonomy (NCBI): domain Eukaryota; kingdom Metazoa; phylum Arthropoda; class Chilopoda; order Scolopendromorpha; family Scolopendridae; genus Rhysida; species Rhysida immarginata. The sequence goes on along the minus strand of JAHWFO010111646.1, from coordinate 223,417 downwards.
TTCCTTATGCTTTGAAGGTCAAGTATGCAAAATGTCATCAAGATCGGAATAAAACTGTAGATTTGTATAAGAAACAAACAAACAAACAAACATCATTCTTTATATATATATACTAGTAGTGATACCCGGCGTTGCCCGGGATAATTACACTTGTAGGTAAACAGAACAATCTCAAAAAATTAAAATATAACTCCTAATTGGTTAAATAATAACTCAATCAATATAGAATATAGTCAAAATGTATTTTTAGGAAATGTTTGGATCTGATGTGCTACCAAATACGCTAGGTGATAACCCCAGCGTGGCTCGGACTTGTTTTTTTAGATTAAATTTTGCAATATCTTGAAAAATAAACACATGAAAACGCTTAGAATTAATACAGTAAAAATTCCTAATGAAAATTCGAAAAAATTTTTATTAAAGGCTCACAATGGATCGACCTCTCCAAGGATGCACTACTAGTCTAAATAATTTCTTACTCATGTAATCTTACTTTAGATGTACACTTGAAGTTGTTGCAGTTCCACTTTTCTCTCGATGTCTTGAAGCAAAAGTAGGCCATTCATCACTTTGTGTAGTCTAGCAGTCGCCGATTCTTCTGTTTACTTGCTTACCATTTGCTCAATACAGCACGGAGCTAAAGGAGTGCTTCCTCTGTCGTCTTTACACTCTTTCTCAATAGTCTGCTCACTCTCCATTATCTCCAGTTACTGATCATTTTTAAAGATTTTCAAAAAATTATTAAGTACTAAGAATTCTCTTTTCTAAGAAAAGCCTGAATAACAGGGAATTCTATGCACTGTTACTAATTCAACCTTATCTATATTGAACAAACTTTGCCTTTCATTGTTTGTCATGAGATATATATTGTTGACCCCTGCATAGTGTTGGTGCATTGCGTGTTGATGCCATTGTTGATACTTATTGTTGCACAAACTTTTACTTACATTGTTAGTCATGAGATATTTCTCATTAATATGCCTTGCCAAAACCATAAATATCGATTTTTTATCAATAATTATTATTTTTTCGAAATCTGATGTAGACAGTGATCTTCCTCATGGTTTGAAGGTCAAGTATGCAAAATTTCATCAAGATCGGAATAAAACTGTAGATTTATATAAGATACAAACCCACAAACAAACAAGCATTCTTCTTTATATATATAGAAAGAAGGAGAAGATTGTTGTTTAGCGATCGTAATTGCATCGCCTATTGCGCAGCAACAGAGTTCGCGATTGTTGGGGGCTGGTATTGTTTCCTCGGGCAAGGTTTCTGAGAAAATGCAGGTGGTCTCCCAGCAGTACATTGTCGCGGTCCTTTTACTTAAAGAGGATGATGACTTTTAGGGAATTCGAATTTTCGTACGGAGGTGTTTGTGACTACTCATGGAGAGCAATTTTGTTACTAAGTCGTAAGCCTAAAGGTGTTCATGCCGATTGAAACCGCATGTTGAGCGGCCGGATTTGTAAAAGCATCCATCGTTGGTTGTTAAATGTTTAATTACAATTCGTACATATTGAACGTTATTTATGCGGATTTTATTATGGTTGTTTGTTATGGTTACACCGACAACGTTCGTATAAGATAATTCGAACACAACAGGAGCATTATGTTATGGGAGTTTAACATCTTGCTACGCCGTAGAGCCCAACTAATCCTGCCCCTGTTACGATGACAGCATTTGGTGAGGGACTGTATTATTTATCGTTTCCCGGCATGGATGGGTGTCTCTGACATTGAAATTTGCTGCTTGTTTGCCTGTTCAGAATTGGCACCACTTGTGCTGTAGTTCTCCATGGCCTAGCCTGTCTGACAGTATATAACTTCCTAAAGCAGTGATTATCAGAAGAAGCAGACGATACCTCAACAATCACCTGTTTGCCTCGTGTTTGCGCACTCACGTGCTCGGGCGCTACAGCCCGAATCACTTTCATTTGAACATGCCTTATATAAGCACCGCATAGTTTGATCTCCCTACGCTGTAGTTAACTCTGCAGGTTCCCCTGTAGAACACAGCAAGTTGACCCGTAATAAACGGTGATTAAGGATTGATAATGCAGGCACGTGGTGGCGGTCAAGACTCGTCAAGCTTGGAACGCTGTGAATAAGGTGAAACGCGTATTGATACAACACGGTAACGTTTCCGCAATCCCCAGAGGGATGGGCTGTTCAGTAATTATAAGCTCAGGAACTGTACGGAGAAGCATACCCGCGGAGGAGTTACGCTGCACTTCCCCCAAGAGTCTGTCGTGAGGCCGAAACAAAGGGGCACATGACGTCTTGGGTGAGGTTCGCAGTACTTAAGTGGTATGCGTACTCCTTCCAGTTGTAGCTGTGTTGCTACACCACTCGTCTTTGTAGACGTCCTACACCGAGTAGGGTAAAATAATTTATTTTTTTCATAATTGTGTGCACTCGAGATAAAACTCAGAGCGATACTTTAGGGAGTAATTTGGGTGTATGACATTATAAACTACACAGTATAGTTTTGATACTACTAAGAATATTATGATGTATAGAATATGTAGCATAATTGTAGAGCGTATACATTAAGCTAAAAAGCGGCCCCTCCAAGTGACATATAACGTATTGTCTCAGTCTAAAAGAGTAATCGTATCTTGCTATTTGTTATATTAAGTGTTTTATGAAATTAGCCATGTGTCCACATGTCAATGCTTACCCCATTTAATCAGTTCCCGAACTCCTGACGAGCTTACCCTACACAATAGTTTGTTGTACATGGCCAGCGACGTGGGGGGGGGG
>JAHWFO010111646.1:184727-201476 GCA_023313115.1 Rhysida immarginata | reverse complement strand
CTGCAACAGCGTCACCGTGCTGCTCTCTAGCGGTCACCAGGGATACTACCCATTAATACCTACAACACATAAAAATAAAACGTTACTAGCATATAGTGGTTCATTTTTAGGGCACTTGTTACCTTACTTTTTGATCCTACTTTTTACTTTACGCGTTAAGTATCAATAACTATTTGATGGTTACACACATGTTCGAGCGGCATTATTATAACCATCAGCTATATACTGTCCAACGAAAGTTGGAATGGGCGTGTCCAGGTAAAATTCCTATTTCAATTATTAGACATTCTTGATTCTATTTTGGCAACAATGTTTAACAATTCAAATAGGAAGTTTAATTGGACACGCCCACTCCAACTTTCGTTGGATAGAGTATAGTAATCATAAACAACAAATAATTGATCACCATAAACCTGGCAATCCTGGCCGTCCGATCATCGCTTGTAATAACACCCTCTGTGATCCGCTCTCTGCTTAAGTCGACTACCACATACGCCACATCGCACCCAGTCTTTCTTCCTATACCAAAGACACTAACGATCTTCTCTCCCTTATCCAGTGCCTTAACGACTTTAATTTTGATTTCAAGAAAGTCTTCCTCTGCACTCTTGACGACTCTTCTCTCTATACTAACATTCTTTATGATGATGCGATTGAAGCTGTTACAATAGCCTCATGGCTAACAAACCATCCAAATTCCTTCTACTGACACCTTCTGCCTTCTCCTTCGCACCATCCTCATCTCCAATTTCTTCACTTTTAACAATGATTATTATATCCAGTCCAGCGGCTCTGCTATGGGCTCCAAAATGGCTCCCAAGCATGCCAATATTTTCATGGGGGTGGTGGAAACCAAATTACTTTCTACGTCTCCCTAGAAGCCGTTGGTCTGGGTGCGGTATATTAACGATGTTTTCCTGATCTCGCCACATAATGAAGTCTCACTCCTATCTTTTATTGCCCACTCAAACACCATCCACCCCTCCAAGTTTTCTAACAATTATTCTACCAAGACGGTTTCTTTTTTGAACGTCTCTATCTCTATCATTAACAATAAATTGTCTCTTGATCGCTGTAAAAAGCCCACGGACCAACAGCATTACTTACACTATGACAGCTGCCATCCACGCTATTGCAAATATAATATCCCTTTAGGTCAGTTAACTCATATCCGTGGATATAAACTAATCAATCTGACAAGGACTTTCATGCTAACGACCTCACCCACCCCCAAATCTGTCATACGCGCTTCTATCTATAAACATCGTAATTCCCGTTTGAACAATAATCCCAAACCTTCTCCAGCCATGGCAACATCTGCGCTAGTTCTTCCTTATCATCCAACCCTCAATAGTATTAAAAATGTCCTAAGGAAAAATCAACATATTATTGATAACTCTCCTTTTCGCCATTCCAATCTGCCAGAACTACCAAAAGTTTCTTTTAAATGGACATTTAATCATAAAGATATTCTGGTCCATGCTGCTATCACTAAACCACGCGATTCTACTAAGGGCTGTTCAACTTGCAATGAAAAACGTTTTGTAGCATTTGTCATTTTCTTAACCCTGCCACCTGCATTTCCAGCAGTGTTTCTTCCTTTACTCTCAAGATTAACCAGAATCTGACCTGCACTTCTCACAACCTAACTTATATGTGTTACATTGCAAAGTTTTCCAGAAGCAGTTTGTCGGAGAACCTTATAATAACATACGTACCAAATTCGCCAGCATAAGTTCGACATCCTTAGCAATGCTGACATCGCTAAACACTTTAATTACCCTGGTCACTCTTTCCAGGACGTCAGCCTTTATATTCTTCGCAATAACTTCCGTAACAAAAAAGAAAGAAAGCAATTCGAGTCTTTTCCTATATGAAAATTTAATTCCTTAATAATATTAATCTTAGCAGAAGCACCATTCCTTCATTACCTTTCCCATATTCCTCTCCAACTTTAGCTATTCCCTAATTTGTCGCAGGCTTTTCTGGGCCCTTGTGTTTCTCTTTCTCTTTTCTCAGTTATTTCCTCTTTTTAATGTTTTTTCATAATTTTCTTCTTTTATGTTCATTTTATGTCCGTCCCTGTACTGTTTGATTTCAGTCGGATCTGTGTGGCCTTTAATCCGGAGCTCTTACATGCGGATACGACTGTATCATTCCGGTTTCATAGTTTCTGTCGTGCGTGTTATCCTATCGCATTTTTCTCGCCGCCCTCTTATCACCTATTTGTCATCATTCTTGTCCTATGCCAGCACGTCTTCGAATTCATTTTCTGGCCTCCCATTTGTTCTCTTTTAGTATCTCAGCCAAAACCGTTTTACTACTCCCTATGTTAACTATGCAGGGTGAACTCCTCTTTTATTTTTTGAACCGAAGCAGATATATCAATTTTGATGAATCCAATGAATAGGAAGTTGTGGGTGGCCTATCCCATGGTGCACATTTCATCATCCCAAATATGCAAATTAGGACACATTCAAAAATTATCTCAAGAACCGTAAGGGATAGAGAAAAAAACCCAATTGCAAACTTGTTCAGCATAAAAAAACAAACAAAACAACAAAAATCATCCAAATCGGACCAACCAATCACCCACAATCACGTGGTGAACTGTTTGTAGCTTACAAACAGTCACACTGCACAAGGAAAACTGAATGTTGATATTTCCACCATGTAAAGCATGCAAATCAAAAAATTAACATAAATTACCATACTCACATGCACTTTCTGGCGGAAAAGGAAATAAAAGGCATTTTTCAGCACACACAGGACAGAACAATTCTAAGATGGCAAGCTACACTGTTCCGGAAATCGTCAACATGATCTTCTGCTTTGGAGAGGCAAGGAGAAACCTAGTTAGGTTTGCACCCTAACGATCGTATGCTGCAGTTAGGTTGTATCGAGGCAGATACCCTAACGAACGCCAACCATCTCGTCAAACAATGCATCACATTATTCAAAGATTCGAGGCTACAGGGAATGTTAACGCAGAACGAGGACGACCAAGGGCACAAGACGACGAGGATACAACAACCCTGCAGTTGCTGTAAATACATTCTGGCTGCAGTTGCTGCAATTCCCCACACAAGTAGCAGAGCAATTGCCGTTGATACTTCTCTTAGCAGGAGATGGATCTGCGCAGATTCTGTCATCCTGGTGAGCGACTTCAATGCATACGTAGGCTGATGACCAAACGTGGAAAGGCGTGATTGGGAGGAATGGTAACCGCGATTTAAATGCGAATGGGAGGTGCTTGTTGGATCTGTGCTGCAACAATGGACTTTCCATCACAAATACCTTCTTCCAGCACAGGGATGTCCATAAGTATACCTGGTACAGGGATGCAACGGACCAGAAGTCACTGACTGATTTTGTAATCGTTTCAGCCGACTTATTCCGATCAGTGTTGGGTATTCGTGTGAGAAGAGGGGCAGAACTATCAACTGATCACCACCTTGTTGTCTGCACCTTGCGGTTCTCTGAATCCATGCCAAACACGCGAAACGCTAGGTTCAGACAGACTTAGCGCATCAAATGGGAGGCATTGGAGGATAGACCTGTGAGGAAGACCTTTGCAGATAACATATCTTCAAGTTTCAACGAACCATCCATTGATCGTGGTACTGTTGAAGAGGAGTGGCAGTTGTTTAAAACTGTTGTGATTACTTCGGCTGCATTGTGCTGTGGTCGTAAGCGGGTGAGTGTGGTGCAGGGCAGTGAGACAAGGGCTGCATGGTGGAACGGTGAAGTCCAAGAAGCTGTCAAAGCAAAGAAGGAGGCTATTTGCTATGGCTTGCAAATAAGTCAACTTCGAGTCAAGTGAGGTACACTAAGGCGCGGAAAGCAGCAGCAAAGACAGTATCAACACCTAAAGCCAGGGCCTGGCAGAAGTTCGGAGAGAAATTGGAGGCAGACTATGGTTCGGCAAACAAGGTATAATGGCAGACCGTGCGTCGCCTTCGTGGAAAGAAGTCTCTTTCATCACAACTATTAAGAGTGCAGATGGGAGGCTTCTGAAAATGGAGGAGAGCGTGTTGAGTAGGTGGAAGGAATACTTTGCATCTCTTCTTAATCCGGTGACAGCAACAACTGAGGCAAACAAGAGGTGCACCTTGGAGCGGAGAATAGTCACGGTAGTATCACCGAAGCAAAAGTCAGATGGGTAATTAAGTCTCTGAAGAATGGCAAAGCTGCAGGTGAAGATGAAATCCGTTCCGAGATGTTAAAGGCATTAAGTCAGGATGGTATCCTGTGCCTGACTCGAGTGTGTCAGATTGCTGGTTATCTTGCCAGGCCCCTAAGCAATGGCAGACAGGAATTGTGATCCCTATCTTCAAAAAGGGAGATCAGAGAGATTGCAACAACTATCGAGGCATCTCTTTGCTCAGCATTCCTGGGAAAATCGCCAAGTGTCTGGAGAAGAGAGGTCGGGAAATAGTCGACTCCATACTGTCTGAGGAGCCGTGTGGTTTACGACTTGGCCGAAGCACGACGGACTACGTCTTTGCTCTAAAGCAAATCTTTGAGAAATCTAGGGAGTATGCAAAAGACGTCTATGCTTGATTTGTGGGTCATGAATGAATATAATGTAACATTAATGATAGTCGAAATTGGTTCCAAGGAACCTGGTTTAGTTGAACCATCGTGGTTCAATGGAACATTCAATGCTAAAATATGGCATGTAATATTTCAAACAAGAATAACCATGGCAAGAATGAACATATAAAAATAGTAATAAACTTCGTAGATTACCGAATTTGAATCAATGGAACCTGTTTTAAGGTTTTCAAAAGCAATTCAAAAATTCTGGAATTATGTTTCAAATAATTTGTGCCGGAGCTTCGTTTAGCCTTTCGATATTTGGTTATGTCATTCCTTAATTGTTTAGTAATATAGCTTCTCTTCATTGAAAGTGTCTCAACGCGTGTTAATCTATTTCTCTTTGCATAAGCTTTCAACCTTTTTTTTCTCATTGTGAGATTTTTCAAAATATCTTTTTTTCATACGAGCAGCTTTTTTGTAAGCTTGCCTATGTTGGTATAAAATTACTGTTGTTTTGTAATTATTTATATTATACGAATAACAAGTAATTGTTAATACATAACTATTTCAGTCATAACTAGAACAGCTAATAATTCATATAAGTAAGTACATGTAATAGTAAACAAAAATTAGTAGATAATATTAGAATTTGTACATTTTAGCCACAAAAAATTATAAAATAAAAACTTTTTAAAAAAATTAAACCGACGAAAAAAGAAACTGAAAAAGGGAAAAACAAATGAAATCTTTTTAGTATTATTAATGATTAATATGTAAATTTCTAAACTAAGTACCTGTAATGTAAGTACCTGACTAATTTTGAGTCAGCGCCAAACTAACAATCAAGCAAGTTAATAATAGCTTTAAAAAATAAACAAACCAATATCAAAATGTAACGTGAAATCTCCAGCGATAAACAATAACATTTATCATATCCGATCAATTTTTACATCATCATCAAGCGGCCAAATTTAGGGCTTATTATTGGTAGAAATACGATTAACAATAGCCGCTTGATGATGAATAACAATGTATACACCTTTTGTCCGCAGGCCTTCACTCTAGGAGGTTTTGCCCCAGCGCGAAAAAAATCACCTGAACCAACACCTCCTAGAAAGAAAGCCCAACAACTGAAACATCATATATTTTTACGTCATATCTCGACTATTGTTAATCTTTTTTCTACCAATAATAAGCCTTAAATTTGGTCGAAATATGATGATGTAACAATGCAGTATCTTTCAATTGTGAGGCTTTCTTTCTAAGAGGTGTTGCCTGACCATATAAGTCCGAGTAAAAATGTAATCTTCTTTATTTCCATCCTGAAATTTAACAATCAGTAATTTTTCGTTTGTTGGAAATAATAAAGATTGAATTGCTGGACGTAATAAGATGGTCAGGTGACTTTACCACGCTGGGGCAACACTACCCCTACTCAAAGCCTGAGCGCGAAAATTTCATGCATTGTTACGTCATCATACCTAGTCATAATTGAGAGCTTATTATTGGTAGAAATGCGATTAAAGATGACTACCTATGACATTTTAACAATGTATGATGTATCCGCGCTCAGGCTTTCTCTTTAGGTAGTGTTGGCTGGGGCCCGTTATATCGTTAGCCCCGATGAAAAGGTCATAAAAGTTGCTTGATTGTGAGTTTCGTGCCGACTCAAAATTAGTCAGGTACTTACATTAGTTTAGAAATTTTCATAATAATCATTATTAATACAAAAAAGATTTCATTTATTTTTACCTTTTCAGTTTCTTTTTTCGTCGGTTTAAATTTTTTAAAAAATTTTTATTTTGTAATTTTAAAAATTTCAATATAATTTAGTATGTATTTGTAATTAGTAAGTAATGGGATAAAGTTAATTATCATCAAAAATATTCACAGTTTATATATAAATTGATACAATCTCAATTGTAAGAAATTGGGAAAAGAATAAAGTTATTTAAGGTTGGGATTAGAGGGAAGATGAGTAGCTAAATGTATTAAGAACGGGCTTTAAATTTCTTTTAAAAGAAGCAGGGGTTGGAGCTTGCTGTAGATGTTCAGGCACGCGGGCCCACCAATTTATACTAGTAACCAAAACACAGTTGTTTTGACAATTTCGACGTACTAATGTGGGTTTTATTGAGGAAGCAAATCGGGTGGCGTAAGTGACATTATCTAATCTTGCTGATAATGTATTATTGGGGATTAGATACGCTTAAATGTCCATTAATATATTTAAATGTAAACATTAGTAATTGTTGGATTTATATTTTGCGACAGTTCAGTCTGAGTACTGTTGGCACCCTTCAGCATGCAACAACCAGGGGATATGTATGCCTCTGAACGCGTGAGCACTCTCAGAAACAAAGATTTTCTGCCCACAGTAATTTACTGCCCACAGATAAGAGAAAATCGAATTAATCTTGCCTTTGAAAAATAGTTAATATTTTACAGCATCCAAAGTAAGGCGATACATGAATTATCGTATTGGGAGTTTCAGTAGAATCCTAAGAAACCTTTATTGGATGCGTAGGATTTTTGTTAAGTTAAATTTGGAAGTAGAGCATTAGAATTGTATTCCATAGCAGATAGTTGAATGTATCAGTGTAATAGTAACAATATTCTAGATGGAAGGTAGTGATGTTGCGACATTATGCCAAGTCTTATATAATGCATTTATACGACTGTTCCATGATAAATCGGGAGATATATGCAATCCTAAGAATTTGGTAAGGGATAAAGGGTGAGAATTTTTTAACCTTTATATCTAACATTTTTAATACCTATTTTTACAATATAGTAATTTGGGTTATTCGATTTCCTCCTTAGGACTTTCAAACAAATCACTGTTACTGCTACTTACTATATAATTATTTACAATTGTTCGCTTGGTATTAAGCACTAACATTATCGAAAGTTTTCTATCACACTTCACCACTTCCAAAAAACGCGGGTTTATCGTTAAGATCATTCCCGCGGGGTTACAAAAACTCGACGAATTGCATTGCATGATTCACACTGATCAGGTGACTAACGATACTTCATTTTTGCGCATCTCGAGTGCTCAAAATAATATCAGGCTAAGACAGAATGGTATGAGCGAGTTTGCGCCATCTAGCAACGTTGTTTGCACCTGCATGTCCGCAAATTTTGTGTTGAGCAGTTCTTCGCAACGACAAGACTTGTCAAGGTAGCAGCAGTCATTTGTACAAAAAGCGTAGTACTGAAAATGTTTCCCTACTTTGGAGGAACAATGTGTGTGCATTACTTTTTGTTTTAAGCTCAGGACAAGTGATGCAGAGACATTGAAAATGCTTCAACAAGCATTCAGAAATGAAGCAATGAGCCGTTCACTGTGCATTGAGTGGACGGAACTCCACGAGTTGTGTTATATGCACATTTTCGTGCGTAGGAATATTTAGTGTTATTCAAAAATCAGCATATTTAAAATATTTATTTCTAATGAACGACAAAAGATAGATAGACTTACTATCGATCACTGGATGGAGAGAAGTTCAGAGTTTTATTTGGTTGCACGAAAAGCACGCTGCATAGCAACAATGGATTCACCCTTCCTGGAGCGTCGCAACTAGCACCTATGCCACCTATCTCCACGAAACAGACAGTTCACTGGGATATACACAGCTCGTTACTCGTTCCAATTTAAGCGTGTGTACATCTGTTAGTTTTGAAGAAAGGTGCTTTCGGGGGATTTCGTCAAATTTCTCGTAAACAAATACCTCCACTGTAGGTAATGAATGAAACTATAGGTGGGGGTTTAAAACCATGAACTATCCAAATGAATAAAATAAAACTGAACTTTCTCTATCCAGTGATGTATACTACGTGTCTATCACGTGTAAAAATAGGTGGAGTGACAAAAACAAGTAATTAGCAAAGATAGTTTAGTCTGTTTTGAATAAATAATAAATCATACAAAACTGGAATTTGAAAACATGAAACATTGCAGATATTTGGGAATGGAAGAACACCGTAGCCCACTTCGCATACGCCTGTTTCCACAGTCGAAGCTAATAGCCTCTGGCAATCCAAAAATACTCCCACGATGTCATGCACAGGAAAACCAACTGCCGCAAAGAACTTCTCGATGGCGAAATCCTTCGCTAAAGAAAATTTAAAGACAACAATTAGCCAATACGCAATCCAGTACATTTATCCACAATTATTAAAAATAATTACAAAAAATCCGCAACGAGAAAAAGGAAATAAATCCAATGGCAGAAAGAAATAATTAGCCGAGAATTTTAATCAATCAACTATTAATAATTCGTGAGGGACTACAATACGCGAAGCCCTCAAAATATTCTTGCCTTTAAAATTTCCACAATTTATAGCTTGAAATGTCATTTCCATATAATTCCACTAGAGAACATACATATACCGAGTGATTCAAAAGTGTATTATATTTTTTTACATTGTTAACGACATTTTCAGTGTTTGCCCGTGCCTCGTGATTCTTATGAAAATATTGAATTTTTTTAAACAACTCTAAAGGGAATAAATTAATTTTAAATCCAAAAGTAATTGATGCAATAAAAAAAAACCACTAGTGATCACTCAACTTCCATTCTCTTATTTACATTTTTAAATGTCCAATTTGGGCCAAACAACCTGCAGGGTCCAAAGTGATGGGAGTTCACTTGAAGTCCATTCCTCGAAACATACCACCGACCGGACAGCTAGCTTCCATCTTCGAGCTCTTAAGCAGGATGAACGTCGAGGTGCACACAGCAAATCATCCACCACTGCTTATCGGGTACTGGCTACGCCCTTTCTCAGAAGTTCACTCCGCCGGTTCAAGTCCTGGAATCATCGTTGTTTCTCGGCTGCGAACTGAACGCTAGACATCAAGGAACCACGAAGGCGGAGATGGGAGGGTGAGCAAGCCCCCACAGCAGAAACTGTCGATGCTGTTCGGGCTGGCCGCTAAACCAATCTGCCTGAAAAATTGTAATTTTTTTTATTCAGGAAAGGTAACCCAACAATACAAGATTCGAGCCACGCTACTACACAGCACGTAAACCAAGACGCACGCTCGCTACCACCACTGTTAAAACGCACGGCCCTAAACAATACAAACACAGATAACCAAAAACGGCTTAATTATATAATGTATTAACAATGGCCTAAACAGTCCAAAATTACAAATTACATTAATTCAAATTAAAAAAACTAAGCAAAAATAATTATTTGCTACAAAACGTCATCAACAAATTAAGTACAGCAATAAATACAAAAGTAATGCATTCCGTCTTCAGATAAAAACAATTCTAAAGAGAAAACTTTTAAATAAGCTTAACAAAATTCAAAGAGTATATTTTTCCTTTATTTTCCTTATACGTTTCCCCCCACTCCCTTCTGTCAAAGCCCAAGCTTGGGCGTCACAACACACACCCATAACTCATTATATAAACAGATTGTTAAAAATACGAATATTTTTTGATTTTTATATTTTAATGATTAATCATAAAAATATAATTATGAAAAAATATTTTTTACTCCGTTCATTCCAGCTTGGCTGCTTCTGTTGTTAATTTTCAATCAGGTATAAGTCCAATTATCCACTCAGAAGAAATGAGAAAAACTGCACGAAAACCATTGATTTCTCTAAATAGCACACTTGGGAAAACTATGGAAGTGTCGAAGTGTAAATCAATCAGAACTCAGCACAAGTTGTCACAACTCTTCAAGATTTCGGCCACCACTCTAAAACTATTAAGATTTCCACCACTTGCTTCGGTCAATGCCGTAGCAGCCAATTTGGTTGAACAGTGGTATAAAATGGACATTAATGTTTTTCGTGATTAGTATTTGCCTCTTTTACTGTGGATCTCAGCTACATCAGATTCAACGGAGGGATGTGTCCCTTAGTAATAAATGGAATGTGATCTTTTCTTGGTGTTTAAATTATTTGGCAGTTTCCTTCCTTGATACTGTGGATCACAGCTCCATCAGATTCAACGGAGGGATGTGTCCCTTAGTAATAAATGGAATGTGATCTTTTCTTGGTGTTTAAATTATTTCCCAGTTTCTGCAGTTATAACCAAATTTTTTTCCTTCTATTTACAGACACGCAATTGATGAAAATGATCTGGAGCATGAAGGTATAAATCATTATGATAAACATACAAAGAAAAGAGTCGATTATCTAGCGAATCGAATTCGAAGGATTGTTCGTGGACAAATGCTGGAGGAGAAAGAGAAGACAGAAAGTATTCTGCGACTCCATATTTTTACTGATCCAAAAAAGAGGAAGCCTTTGCGCCTCATTTGGGCCATAGTTCTCTTCACGACTTTTTCATTATTTACTTACCAAATTTACGAGAGAGTCAACTATTACCTCTCGGAACCTGTGTCAGTCTCGACTAACATTCACATTAATGACTTCGATTTCAAAAAGCTTCCCGATATTATAATTTGTTCTGAAGGCACCTATAAAGTCGACAAAGTGAGACCCGAGAAATGTTATGAAAGTGTATATTATCGGAAACCACCATTCGAGAATTTCACCTCCTGGGACTTCAATGACAACACCGGAGATGTAGAAATTCATTATAAGGTAAGTATTAGGTCAGTGCAAATGAAATGTATGGAGTTTATAGAGCATCGGACATATCGAAGTGGACGTACACACAAGTGTGGAGATATTAGATCACATACTTTGTGTAGATAGTTAGCAGATACACAGGTTGAGTAAAAAGTCTGTTTTCCCCCTCCTATTTTGGGTAGAAATGTAGTTATGCAAATTTCAATAGAGGGAGTGAATAGGAAGTTGAGGGTGATCTTTCTCATGGTGGCACTTACACTTGTCAATATTAACAAGAAATTAAGCCTCCCGAGCAAGGTATAGGAAAGTAGCGGAAGCCTTCAGTTCATCTATTTTTTTTTATTCCTTCATCTGCACTTTTTAACCCCCCATTTTTTAAAATCAAAAATTGATTTTCTCGAACCTTGTATTTAGGAAATATAAAAGAACCCTCATCCCTTCTTTCTTTTCTCATCAATTTCGATCGAATGATATATCAGACCCTATGTGTTGCAATAAATTTGTTAAGACCAAGTGATTGCCACCACCACAACTCCGACCCTATTGGGGCGATTTTGCCCAAACTTTACAGTAGTGCTGATCTTGCTTAGTGGAATCTGCCTACCAAATTTCATTCCTTTATATACATAAATACGCGTAGACCTTTTGGTCCCCTCTAATTTCCGCCCCCGAAACTCTGACCTTAGTAAGCTAATCAAAACCAAATTAAATAGTGAAGGTGCACATGCCCATAGTAAGCTACATTCTGAATTTCAACCTTCTACCTCAAAAATTGCGGAAATTATGAAGGGGACGGACGGACGGACGGACAGACAGACGGACATTGTGAAAACAATAAATAGCTCCACTCTTCCGCTACTTAATAATATTGACTCAATATGCAAATCAGAACATATGCAATTCGTACCTACTAGGCCGTAGGAAATACATAAAAAATACAAGCTTGTTCAGCATCAAATAAGCAAAAAAACAAAAAAAAATTGTAAATCCGATGAACGGATCACCCAAAGACCTCTTGCAATATTTGCAATTGGACAATCGGATCTTGTATTGTTTGTTGCTTACAGTCAAGTGTACAAATTAAGTCTTTATAGTTAATCCAAAAAAGTGCTAAATGTGACGTTCACCTGCACCATAACAATTCTGCACGGCATTTCAACACTTCTTCCATCCGCCACATTGAAAAACATGCGACTTCATTGGGGTCGGAATTGCGGGTGTGGTAGTCTCTTGGTCTTTAGAACTATGGCAACATATGTCATGTGATATATCATACGTTCGGAAATGGTGAGAAAAGAAAAGAGATACGAGGTTTCTTACATTTTCTACATATTACGTTCGAGAAAATCAATTTTCTTGATTAAAAAACTTGGGGAAGAGGTAAAAAGTGAAGATAAAGGAGTAAAAATACAACCTCTGACAATTAAGTTTGGTTAATAACGTCATAGTGCTAACGGTCGTAAGAGTGCGCCACCGTCGTATTCTTCCCCGGACAGGTCATAACATGTTTTAACAAATTTGAGAGAATCAGTGCTGCGAGTATATTTATCGTGTTTAAACAGCATACTGAAGAGTCAAGGTGTAGTGCGCGCAGTCAAAACCCAATATGGATCAGCGAACGAAAGAGACTCATGAAATGGTAATAACACTTTACAAAGAAAGTGCTATCACTTTGAATTGTGTTTATGAGTGGTTTAAACGGTTCCGAGTAGGCCCGAACACCGTGGAAGATGATCCCCGAAGTGGCCGGACATCCAACGTAATGATACGACCCAACGGAAGGCTATCCCTAAAAACGACTACGCCAGGAGTTTTCAGGACTTGTACAGTCGTTCCCAGAAGTGCCTTGCTATCGACGGGGATTACTTTGAAGGATATTAACTGCTTTTCATGTAAGCCAGCAATCCAATCGCAATATGACATCATTCACCGAATTTTATTGTCACAGGTTGTAGATGACTTCAGGATCTGCTACTTCCCTTACCCGCCTCGTGGAGGATGGGAATTAATTTCTTTTTAATAAATGTATAAATGTATTTCTATTTCACTGTTAAAATTCCTGCTTGGAATGTTCACAAGATTTTATTAGATACATTTTGCAACACTGTTAGTGCCACCATGAGAAAGAGCACCCTCAACTTCCTAATCACTCTCTTCCTAGTCAACAAATTGGAATTTGGAAACTACATTGGTATCCAACATAGAAAGTGGGAGGAGGGGTATATATTTTTGACTCAACCTGTATATAAGAACTAATTTCAGGATGGCTTTGTTCGGGCATACGTGGGTTTCAAAGTAAACTTGGAGGATCATTTTTGGTGAGTCCTTTACCAAGAATGTGAATTTAAACTAAGCCATTCATCAAGAATTGCCACTCAGAACATTAAAAATCATTTGAGGAGACAGCCAATGAACAAGCTGTTTGCCGATGGTTTGTGAAGTTTCCAAACGGAGATACGGGTCAGCAAAACCATGCCTGATCCCTGAAGTTTCTTTGCTGTATATCCCCGATCTACACATCCAATTATTCCAGTTTCATAGAAATCAAGTATTCTGAAGTGAACAAACTTCTCAGAGGAGTTTTGATGGCTGCTTCATTGTTGAACCTTTTTCCTGATCCAAATTCTTTTAAATCTGATAGAGAAAGAGTCTGATACTGTAAGATTGTGTAAATTTTGTACGGTTATTCTTGACAAGACTGTGTTGTTGACCAATCTAAGCATCTTAACTCGTAAATTTTTATGTAATGCATCCAATTGAAACTAATATTTCTTCGCTGTAGTGTTTTCATCATAGAATAATGCCAACTGCACACAACAAATACTCTCCAAAATCTTGATTGATTGATTGATTGATTGCTTGCTACCAAAGATAAGGATAAAGGTAGCTCGGTGCCACACAGGAATCCCCACCAAGGCACCGAGAACAAAGACAAATAAAAACAAAACAAAACAATAAGTATAATAATTCCCACCAAGGCACCGAAATCTTCTTTGAATAATAGGTTTCAGTAAGTTTTTTGGTTGTTTAGTGAGATCATGGGAAATTCATTTATCAAGCTTCTTGATTTTACGACAATTGGCAAGAAACCGTCGAAAACTGGGTAGCTCAAGTAGAGTGCAATGTCCTTTACAGTTTGGTATGGACGATTCTGGTTAATTTTTAAGAAGCAGATCGCCGGCATAGAATTTTTGAACCATGCTGAATGGCTCGATAATATATTCCAAATGCTGAGCGGCACGTTACTGAGTGGTTATCTGAGGGCGTTTGTACTACGAGTGTAGAGTATCAAAACAGAAAAAGTAAAAACAACTCTAGCTATGTCAAAAACGCTCGATTAATTAGTTCACTTAGTACGTTCCACAGAACCAATCTGAGCAAAATTCTAGAGCCCCTGGAAAGACATCTGGCTAAATTTGTCCCACTCATCCATGCAAATTTTCCATACACTATACAGGTGTATCAAAATTTTTCCAATTTTAAACTTCTATATATTATTTTTAAAAAAATCAAACTACGGATTTATCAGAGATAGACGAGCCGCAAAATCCCTGGAATTTCAATAAATAATGGATCTTAAAAAATAAAATAAAATAAAATAAATCAAAAATAAAAAGCTGACGTTTCATTTTCAGGATATTCTCTAATATTCTTCTTTCTTTAGAGAATTTGACAAAGGATAGATTCTATCCAAAACGTCAACTTTTTATTTTTGATTCATTTTATTTTATACAGAAGTGGATAAAGTCGAATAATGCTCAGAATATACTGGTAATTTGACATGATAGCTCATAAGTGTTCATTATGACCCTAGCCGACTACATAGCATACGTTCAGTTGATACTCACAATTCATTTCATATCTGTTCAAACACATCTGCTGGAACATTATTTATGGCGGCAGTGATTCAATTTCCGAGCTCGTACAGATTTGCTGGTAGGCAAGGGACATAAACAGGATCCTTAAGAAAGCCCGAGAAAAAACCTCACAAAATTCAGATCAGGGGAATGCGGTGGTCACGATTGAAGTGTCGTATCTTGATGCCCTGCGCTCTCAATCCAAAGTTTAGGAGGTTCTTCATTGAGTTATACGTGTGGCGGTGCTCCATCTTGTTGAATGTAAAATCATCACTGTGAGCATCAATTGCTGGAAGAGCCAGTTTCGCAACATTTTTAGATACATGAGTCCAGAGAGTGTTTTCGAAGAAAACGGTCCATAAACACAGAAACTGAAGGTCAACTCCACATAAAAAAGTTGACCTTCGGGGAGTCCATCTCATGCTCGATCGCTCCGTGGGGTTGTTCTACTGCCAAAATTTTAACGTTTGGTGTCTCACCTTCCATCTTAGGTAGAATGTTGTTTCATCGGAAAAAAACAATGTGTGAGCGAACATTTCATCTTCTTCTTGTTTATAAAGAATGATCGCCCAATAATCATCTCTTGTCTTGGTCGTGCGGTAAAAGACTTGTAGAAATTGAATTCATTAAATTGGTAGAGACTTTACAATACTATAAAGGGAAAACAGAGTTTCCGACTAGTTTAGCCATTTATTCCCGGCTTTATCAAGGATACAAACTACACTAGACAATCGACAATCGAACATTGAAGTGTAAATTTCTTTGGGTGAGACGAAAGCAGTGCTTTCACGAAGCTCACTGTACCAGAATAAATTCCACATTAAAAATACTCTAATAGGCAAGAAGCCTGACTAATCCCAGAGGTCTTCCACATTATGAAAAAATAATAAGATTGACGATTGTCAGAAGATTGGGAGAGAGGGTGGGGGGGGGGAGGTGGTATCACATTAACCAATAATCCTAGAAGGAAACGATGCCAATGTTTTCGAAACTGCCATCAAGAATATGCCTCGGTTTTCTATACTTTGTTGTTTGGTCATTTTCATCAGGTTGTTTAGTATTCCAGCCACCAGGTCATTGTCTTGAGTCTTCATCGTCTGCACCGACACAATAACCAAGGTGAGTCAAATCAAAGAATTTTACTTTTCTTTCTTATCCAATCAACGTATACCTATGCTGTTTATTTTGCTTCTACCTTCAATGTACCCAGACTCTATTACTCTTTACTTTTATCCGGCCATTCGATGTATTTTATTCAATCATTTTACTCCATTGTACAATATTTTTTGTATAAAAGAGCGAGAAGCCAATAGTGTAGTTTATATCTATACTGGCTGATATACCCGGCGTTGCTCGGGCTCTTTTTTTGATGAAAGTTTGCAATATCTGAATGGGAATATACAGTAAAAATTAACACAATAAACAGTAAAAATTCATATAGAAAAACCGAAATAATTTTTTTAAATGTTCCTAATGGATGGCCCTCTAACAGTTCTCCCCGGTTCGTGTTGGAATGTTGTGTATAGCTGAGCGAGTTTATTATGGTGCTGGAGAAACAATGTGTGGAATAATGTGTATCGCTACGAAAGTGGGAGGAAATAGAATGAAAATGATACAATAGTTTGATCTGACGTTTTTTCAGCCCTGGCTATGGCTGTATATTTATGTGACCTAAATTTTAAAAATTCATTTGTTTATCTAAAAATTCAACAATTCCAAAATTCTCTTCTTGGATGGCGATGGATATAATTGATCGTTTGTGTCTGTGTACACTACAATTCCAACAAT
>JAHWFO010111646.1:165167-184717 GCA_023313115.1 Rhysida immarginata | reverse complement strand
TTTCTTTAAACCAATTTCGACTATCGTTAATTATACGTTATTTATTCCTGACACATCATTTCAAGTCGTTTGATATATTAATGCCATATTTTAGCATTGAAAGTGCCAATGAACCATAATGGTTCCACTAAACCAGGTTCCTTCAAACCAATTTCGACTATCATCAATTTTACGTAATATTCCTTCATGGCACCTCGTTCCAAGTCGTTTGATATATTACATGCCATATTTTAGCACTGAAAAATTTTGAGGGTGTCATAAGGGTACTATTAGAGCACATGTCATTCTTTCGATTTCAACCATTTTCAAAATGGTTCATTCCTGGAACCATATTTATTAATTGGCGAAAATAGTAAATTATATCCGCTTCTATCTCGTCATTACGATTTGTTTTATACAGGGTGATTTACATCGAATGTAAAATACTTAAAGGGGGTATTATAGAGGTTAAGATAAACACAAAACGTCCTATGAACATGGGTTCAAATATGAACGATAACTGAGATATGAACAGAAGTAAAAATGCCGCCACCAAGATCAACAAGTTATAATAACTCAGATTCTGTAAAGCCTAGATTAATGAAATTTGGAGGAATAACAGAGTACATAAGACTGTGTATACCTTTAAAATTTGATCTAATTCTAACAAGAAGTTTCCAAGTTACTCATTCAACATCATAATACGTACGTGTTCACTTGTGAGTACTAACTAGCACTTGTCACAATTTTGACTGTGTAACTCGGAAATTTCTCGTTGGAATTCAATCAAATTTTAACGGTAGACACAGTCTTATGTACCATGTTATTCCTCCAAATTGCATTAATCTAGGCTTTACAGAACCTGAGTTATTAACTTGTTGATCTTGGTGGCGGCATTTTTATTTCTGTTCATATCACAGTTATCGTTCATATTTGAACCCATGTTCATAGGACGTTTTTTGTTTATCTTAACCTCTATAATACCCCCTTTAAGTATTTTACATTCGATGTAAATCACCCTGTATATTACTTAATATATCTCTCCATTGTAAATTGCTAGGTGGGGTCGTAAAGGTACCATTTGTGCACGTGCTGTTGAACAGATTTAGATAAAATTTATGACTGATTCGTGCCATGTACCATGTTGATCGACTGACGAAAATAATAATGAACAACCGCATCTATCTCGTCATTAGGATTTGTTTGATATATTACTCAATATATCTTTCCATTGAAAATTGCTATGCGGGAAAATAGAGGTACTATTTGTGCACATGCCAATGAACCGATTTAGATAATATTTCTAATTGATTCGTGCTTGAACCATGTTCATCGACTGACGAAAAAATATTTTGAAAATCTTTCATAGCCTCGGAGGAGTTTGAGTTACAGACAGACAGACGGACAGACGGACACGTTTCCCCACACTAATAGCATAAAGCACCTTTCGGTACTTAATAAATGATTCAAAATGATTCATAAAAATTTAATAAATGGAGCATAGACTGCTCGTTTGCCATCTACTTCCGGTACATCTTCTGGTTCGCGCCGATAGCTTTGGAACAGTTACGTGTGTCATAACCTCTTCATTTAAGAAACCATGAATTAGGCTATCGCAGACACCCGAACAGCCATGCTTGTCACTAAGTATCTGAAAGACAACCAAGTAGTCTTTACTTGATGTTTGGTGTTTGCTCCAGTTTAATTTCATTATTTCTCATTGTGTGTTCATCAAACTTTCTGATGGTTTGGATAATAGAAATTCACAATCTGTGAACTGGGTGCCCACCTCCCATTGGGCTTTCCTTCTTGACAAACTTAGTTGTCTTTAAGACACTTAGTGACAACATGGGTGTTCAAGCTTTTGTGATAGCCCAATTGATAGAGACGTCGACCATGACAGTCTAGGTTCCTGGTTCGAATTTTTCATAATGGTCTTATAAGAAACACACATGGACCTATCTGTTCGCTATGCATTTCAAAATGGCTTGACCAATCTTGATGAAAGTTTACATGGTAATTCCGATGGAGCCTGGGAAAATTTTAGGTAGGTCATGGTGGAGATATCGCGCTTCATGGAAAGCACACTCTACAATTCGTTACCCCCTCCCTAAAAGAGGTTAATTTGGTTAATTATGCAGTGCCACACCAGTAAATGTCTTACACTAGTAGTGCAACACCAGTTAATGTGTTAACAAACTGAAAATGAATTTTATATAAAAGATTAATTTTTTTTCAAAATCTCATGTAGACAGTGCTCCTCTCCTTATTTTTAAGGACGTGTGCAGACTTTCATCAAGATTGGAATAAAACTGTAGATTTGTATAAGAGACAAATATACATACATACAAACAACCATTTTTATATAAATAGAAGATACATAAAACAAAGTCGGGTTAGTAACACCATTTATAACTCAAGAACGGCTGGTCCGTTTTCAATGATCTCTGATTTGTTGGATTCGTCTCTGCCCCAAATAGCAGAATAACTATTAAAAAATCGGGAAAAAATCGGGGGAAAGGGGGGTTGAAAGTTTGTTAACACATTAACTGGTTTTGCACTATCTACTTAACACATTAACTGGTGTGGCACTAAAAACGTAACATATTAACCTCGTTTAGGGACGGGGTAACGAATTGTGGAGTAAATGAAAATAATGGAGAGTTAGCAGACTATTGAGAAACAGTGGAAAGGCGGCAGAGAAAGCAGCCTCTTCAACTAAACAAGTGGTGAGTGACCCTGTGGCCGTCAATGCAAATGTGTCAACAGAAGAACTGCGATTGCCAGATCAAACCAACTGATGAATGCACCAGTTTTGCTTCAAGACCTCGAGAACAGAGTGAATTGCCACAGTTTACCATTTAGAAAAGTTCATGGAAAAATTCTGCGACCTGGATTCAAACCAGGAACCTCGACTGTCATGGTCGACGCCTCTATCAATTGGGCTATCACAGACACTTGAACAGCCATGCTATCACTAAATGTCATAAAGACACCAAGTTCCAGGTTCACAGATCGTGAATTTCTTCTATCCAAACCATCAGAAAGTTTGATGAACACACAATAAGAAATAAAGAAATTAAACTGGAGCAAACTCCAAACATCAAGTAAAGACTACTTGGTTGTCTTTAAGATACTTAGTGACCAGCATGGCTGTTCAGGTGTCTGCGATAGCCTAAAGTACACAGACACAAACGATCTTGTACATCCATTGCCACCCAAGAAGAGAATTTTGGAATCGTTGAATTTTTAGATAAACAAATGAATTTTTAAAGGTCAGGTCACACAAAATAGAAGAACTACAGCCATAGCCAGGGCTAAAAAAACGTCAGATCAAACTTTTGTTTCATTTTCATTCTATTTCCTCCCACTTTCGTAGCATATTTCGTAGCAATACACAGTATTGCACGCATTGTTTCACCGGCACTATGGTAAACTCGCTCAGCTATACACAACATTCCAACACGAACTGGGGAGAACTGTTAGAAGGCCATCCATTAGGAACATTTTAAAAGATTTGTTTTTCGGTTTTTCTATATGAATTATGACTGTTTTAATTCTAAGCTTTTTAATGTGTTAATTTTTACTAAGTATTCCCATTCACATATTGCAAACTTTCATAAAAAAAGAGCCCGAACAACGCCGGGTATATCAGCTAGTTCTTGATAAAGTTCTTGAATAAATGGCGAAACTAGTATTATAAAGTCTCTACCAATTTCATTGACAGAAACAATACTAAGGACACCCAATTTGATGAATTCATTAAGGCTTTAACCTCAAACAAAGTTGTAGTATCCGCCAAAGAATTATGTGAGACATCCCCAGCTCTCTTACTGGTAGTTCGTGTTGATTTGTTTGAGCTGCCAGCAAAACTCCGCGGAATACGCTCATCCATATGCTCATTCGACCTACGAGGTCATTGCAAACGTTTTTGTGCCCATCTTCTAATGCTTTGAGCTGTTGGAGCTTCAACAACGAAAGTTCGGCGAAAAACGCTCTACACAATAGTTATATATTCGCACTTTTCGAAGCAAAAGTAGCAAAAGGCTTATTATTGCGGGGCGGGGTCGCTAAACTGACACCTGAGATAAATATGGGAGACATCTAGTGGCTGAGAATCAAAACTTGACCATCATATCTTTCCAATGGAATGCAGGATGTTTACTTGCAAGCAACGCTTATGGAGCTATAACACTTTGAAATCGGATGAAAACTTTTGATATACCATGTATTGCTTGTTAGCTTTATTAATATGACAACTTTAATTAACTAGCTGATATCTCCGACGTTGCTCGAGCTCTTCTTTGAAGAAATTTTGCAACATCTGAATGAGAATATGCAGTAAAAATGAACAGATGAAAAAGCTTAGAATTACTGCAGTAAAACTTCCGATTCAAAAACCTAAAAGAAATCATTTAAAATGCTCCCAATGGACAGCCCTCTCTCCAACTATGGTAGAGCTAGCATAAATAATTTTCTGGGCAAAAATAGTAAGATTTCGAAAACGGGGCTATAGTCTTGTCTTTCATTGCGTGGCCGACTCATCTTCATCAAGTGTTCAATAAGCGGCCTTAATTTCTTTCATGGAGCTTTTTCTTTTCTTCAGTGGAAGTACAGTTTCGTTTGTGTTTGTGTACTCTACAATTCCAAGAATTCGAGTAGGGTTATTCATCACTTCGTGTGGTTTAGAAGTCGCTATGATCGTCTTCTCTTAACAGGCTATGATCGTCGACGGCTGCCTGGGAACTTCGATGAACACTGAGTCACTCATTTGCAGCAGTGTGTTGCAGAAACCATAGTTTCTGAAAAGTCTGGTAACCAGTGGTGGCTTGTAACTAAAATTTCTGGGGTTGTTGCGTCAGAAAATTGTAATTTTTTCACGAAATAGGGAATATCTATTGCCATTAAGCCTAAGGGATATGTAATATACATGCATAAGAATAGCATTAAAAAGAAAACAGACAAATTAAATTGAATGGTATTGATATCGCAGTAATGGCTCGTCCATTATCTCCTGTTACTGCTCATTTTTAGAGGTTTTCAAGAAAATGTTAACTTCTAATAACTATCAATTCTAAGAAAAGCCCGAATGACTTGAGATATTCATTTTTTTTTTTCAGACGAAGCCCAAAAATAATATTAATTTAAGAAAAGTTTACGTTTTCGAGTACACATGTACATCAATCAGTTTTGGTAAGTTCTTTATTTCCCTAAAAGAAGTCTATTTTTAAAAAGTAAAAAATATAAAAAAAATTTCACCATATTTTCTGATCAGTCAATTTGCTGGTAAAACGTTTCTGAGCATAGCATTAGTATATAAATTTTTGCACGCTAAACCATTTGTATAATAATGATTAAACTAAGAAATCATTCAGGAAGCAAAAAACTTTAAAAGAGCACCATGAGAAAGAGCACCCCGAACTCCCTATTCCTCCCTTTATTGGATTTTAATAACTACATTTCCTTCCAAGATAGAAGGAGAACTTTTGACTCGCACTGTATATTGAATAGCAGGGGTACACGGCGCAGCCTGGGCTTTGGGTAGCGCGAAAAAGCTTTACTTAGACATCTGGTATGCAACTATTTGGTGGATGCAGAATGCTTTTGAAAAGGCTGTCGTGAGATATCTAGCAATATTCTTCACCTTAAAAAAACACAAGTTTCCTCATACGTTTTGTCGAAATTGCATTCCTTAAAGGAGTAAACAGCTCGTGAAGTTTGGTTAAACTTCGCCCAAAACCTAAACAAAAGCGCATGGAAAAAAGTAAACACCACCACGTGTTCCAGTAATAGGTTTCTGCGAACTATCTGTGCACTAATGTGTTGGCCCTAAACTCAACCACTCTCACATAAAAGCCAAATTAGGCTAATGGAAACTGCGTGATCTTTCAGTGGGCTGTGAGAGTGGTTGAGTTTACGAGGGCAGCGGCGCTGGTAGTTGTTTTTTACGAGGGCAATTCTGAAAGGAATGGGATTAGGGGTTGGGTAGGTATGTATTTGGTGTAGAGGGACCAAGATAAGGGGGGTGGTAAGAGTTACATTGCCATTGAGAATTTTGTAAACAAAAACAGCTAATTGGATGAAATATAATTGATAACCGTTGCTATATGATAATGAGTTAAGTAGTTGGGAAACAGGGGTAGGTTTACTAAGTCTAAGTAGTATCCTAAGGAACCATTTTTGTATGCGGAGAAGGCGAGCTAAATTAAAGTCTGTATTGTAGAGCCCCAAAATTGAATACCATAGCATGGCCTCGACTGGATTAATGAATAATAAAGAAGAATGACATTTGGGGGGAGAAAGTGAAGACGCGATTTCATTCCTAGCTTCGAGGAAAGAGTTTTCGAAAGAACATTAACATTATTATTCCACGAAAGGTCAGGAGTAGACCCCTTCCCCGTGACCTAGACGAGCTAAAAGAACGCATTACAGTAGCGATACGTGGGATTGATGGAGACATGTTAATGCGGGTTTGGGACGAATTCGACTACTGCATTGATGTATGCCGTGTCACGACAGGGCGGCATATTGAACATCTTTAACTATGTCACAATAAACTTCAAGAGTGTTTCTTTAAGAATCCGTATGTGGTGTGTCTATATTCTGAATAGCTTTGATCTAATAAATTTTTAAAAGTCTGAAGTTCTTTTGAAATCACCCTGTATGTTGGCGGTCAGATAGAAATTCTTCGAGCCAGCATGGAAGGAGGGTCCGCGAATATTGTAGAAAGTGGACAATTTGTAAATCAGAAGGGAAGGGGGAATTGAATTGAAGGCCTTTGAAATCGAGAAAGAGAGAGGTAACAAATTTTTTGTTGGCCATGTTATAGAAAATAAATTTAATCAACTCGTAACAGGCAGTATCAATACTTCGTTTGGGAGTAAAGCCATGTTGATGGGGAGAGATTAAGCTGTTATCAAATATAAACTGTGACAAGCGAGTAAAAAAATTTTCAAATATTTTGGACAAGATATGAAGAATTGAAATGGGGCGGTAATTGTGGGGGTCCTTCGAGTCACTACTCTTGTAGACAGGGATTATTTTAGCATGACGCAGACATTTGGGAAATGTGCCAGATGTAATGGAAATATTAAAAATGTGCGTGAGGAAAAGTGAAACAGGAAGAGGCAGATTTTATAATATCAGCGCGCATGCCTAGAGAATCAGGGGCAACAGAAGGTTTTAATTGCTTTATAACGAGATCAGTTTCTTCCAAGGAGGCAGGAGGGATAAAGAAGGAGAGGAGAGTGGAGGGGATAGTAAAGGAAAAAATTACCGGAAAAGGGGAAGCGTTGGGAGGGGAAGGGAGTAATATATCTAGAAATTCAGACAAGTTGGAGGAATCAAGATTTTAGGGATTTGAGAAAGGGGAGAGAGAAGTCGCAATGCCATGAATTAAATTGTTAATTACTTTCCACTTGTGTTATTATTAGCAATTTTTTGAAACAGGTGTGCTTAATAGGTTGATTTAACTGTTTTTATTGTGTTACGAACAATTTTCGAAAGAGATTGGAATTTGGGTTTTGTTCGAAGGTTAGGGTTTTTACGAAATTTAAGGTACAATGCATTTTTGTGGGAAGTAAGGCTAAGGGTATAGGAGTTCATCCACGGCTTGCAAAAAGGGTGTTTTAGCGTCCTAGGAAAATGAGAGGGAAGTAACGATTAAACCCTTATAGGACATGGGATAGGAATGTGTCAAAGATAGTGTTAGTATCAGTTGAACCATTGAAAAAGTCTGTCCAATCCGTGAGCTGTAAATATGATTAGAATATAGCAAGTCGAGGGGGCGTGACAAGTCTATTCTTAGTGGGAGAGATAGAAGAGCAAAGAGTAGTAGGGGAAGCGAAGAAGCAGAAAATGAGGAAATAGTCCGAATTGTTATGTCAAGGGAGCCACTAAAAAGGTTATGAGAAGAGGAAGAAAATCATTGATCAATTAGGGAATATGAGTTGTGGGTAATAAAATAGTGGGTAAAGGAGTTGATATCTGGAAAAAGACCAGTACAGGATGCCTATTCACTTATGACACGTTGTTACGAGTTGTTTGATATATTACATGGCATATCTTAGCAGTGAAAGTTCCAACGGTACCATATGGTACCATTAAGTTACGTGCTACTAGCCAATTCCCAATATCATTAATAACTCGTTATAATCAGTCATGACACGTTGTTACCAGTTGTTTGATATTACATGCCATATTTTAGCAGTAAAAGTTACAAAGGTATCATATGGTACAATTAGGGCGCATCGCATTGGAGGCACAGATTAATTGTATCACTGGATACCAACGGAATCCGAGGTATTAATACGTCTTCACCTGCACCATTCCCCGTGATCATCGTGGACTCTATTGCGTTCGGCAATAGATTCTTCACGATGAGTCTTGTTCCGTTGCATATCTTTTCTGGGTCGATGTTATATAATAGCTGATAGGCGATCCTTTTTTTAAAGTTTGCTTGTGTGGCTGCATTCATGGGGGTTCAAAAGACATTAAAAACTCTCTAGGATAATGCTCCGTATCCATTACTGTATCAACAGACGAAAAGTGGCAGAGTTGCCGGGAAGCATTTCCTGAATTAGAACGTTAACATATTAAAACCTGTCGTTTTCTGGAGCTAAAATGACCCTTTGGAAATACTTTAGTTATTACCTCGTTGATTACCTCGTCACAAACCCTCACTGGTGGGAGAATGATGACGTAATATCTCACTGGGCTAACCGTCCTTTTCTCGGTGAGGACGATTAGATTAACCGCTTTGGACTAGCAGCACTAACTGGCGTTTCTAACCGCGTTAAAATGACATCACAGTTTTCTCACGGGGGTTTCTGACCAAACACACGCTAACTCTTCTCACTGGTGAGAGTTTTTAACTTTAGCTAAAGAGACCATATTGAAGAAACGAAATTGGACCGGTAGTGGGGTCGACCGGAAATGCTCCACTGGCAAGTAACAACAACTGCTGTGCAAATTGCCGTAGACATGTTTTTCCTTATAAATGCGCTGATAACCTGAACTCTGTAGACAGTGACCTGCCTCTTGTTTTGAAATGTGCAAAATTTCATCAAGATTGGAATAAAACTGTAGATTTTTATAAGAAACAAACACACAAACAAATATTAATCTTTATATAGGGCTCGTATATTGATGTGAAAAATTTCCGAGATGAAGAATATGAGGTGTGGCAATTAAATATCGAGACTGGTGTCAGAAATGGGATTTATTGCAAAGAAATTTACAACTAACTTTTATCAATGATGAAAAATGACAGGATAAAAATCTCGCATGGGTCGCTTGTAAGTTTTTTTAAGGTGTGCGTGTGTATGCTAGCTGCTCAGCATGAATTTGCATACTGTGCTGCGATAAAATTTAGCAATAACCAATAAAGAACTCTAACTGGTCTTTTTTTCGGTTCCCGGAGGATATTGAAAGGTTTGTTGCGAATAATTAATAGAGAATTTGCACGTTAGGTGCATTCATTAATCCTGCATTAGGTCCCCCCCCCCACTAGCCGCATGGTGTTTGTTTACATACTTGAAAACAGCTGTTTAGCATTTCTCAGGACATTTATTTAAAGTAACAACATTTTTAACAGATGCAAGAAAGAACAGAAAACTAGCAAAAACTTTACATATTTAATACTCTAATTTACTTTAAGTGCGCCATTCTGTTTTTTTACGTCATTTCAAGAGCCCTCATGTTTGTATTTAGAATTTATTTGAAAATACTTTTTCCTACATTTTCCCTTTTGCAAAATCAACAAGTTTGTACCAGCAAATCGGTAAAATATTTATGGAATTTAATTGAATATCAGTAATTGTTGCTAAAATTGTTCTAGTTGTTATGTTACAACTTACGTTATACAATAAATTTTAAATAAAAAAATCTTAGAAATCAAAAAGTTTATTATGTTTTAGTTAAATACTGTTTGTAATTAAAAAATTATTTATTTTGTTCAAAAATTAATTTATAATATGAAAATATTGATTTCTGTCATTTTATTTTCGTTATTAAACATCCAAAAATTATTTTAATAGTCTAATAAAAATTTAATTCTCTTATACGGCACGATTTAAAATGTTTTTCGCATTCTTTTGAAAGGATTTCTGTTCGGATTTTTTATGTAAAAATAGATATAAATGTAAGTTTCTATTTTTCTATTCTTTACGTTTTTTTTGCTGCTTTGCAGACAGTGATTGTTGAGTATATATTGTTTTAAATGTTAATTAAAAGATCTCTACGTGATTATCACTGTCTGCAGCTAGTTGTCCCTCGCGAATAATTTTCGTGAGCACGAGGATGTATGTCTCACTATTGTTGATGTTCCATCCGTGGTTACTGTTTTTTTAATTTCAGACAGATCATTTCCAGCTTCTGGCTTGACCAGTCGTCCCTCCTTCTGGTCCTCCTTGTCATTCCTAGCCCTGCAGCATGGCGTTCAGCTTCCATTTATCATTTTCATTTCAATGCTTTGCGAATTCCTCTTACCCTGCCGTTCGATGTTTAGATTTTTTTTGAATCTCTCACTTTCTCGCGGCAGCCATGGTTCTTTATCGAGCAGCATTGTTTTGCGGGTTACCCCATAAAGTAATAATGAAATTTCTTTTAATGCTATTTCAACAATAACGTGCACAAGGGATGCCATGCTGCACACTTTCATTTTTTATTTCCCCATTAATAATTGATTATCATTTCGCAGTCTTTATTTAGACATTTAATGGGAATTTTAAATTTCTTTTCCTTTTTCTTTATAAGGAATTGGTCTGTCTCAATTCTTTTTTATATTTAAAGTTAATTCACTCAATGTAGCGATTAATATTTCTCATTACAGTTTATTGCTGTATTTAACATACATTCAAGTATTTCTTTATTTTATTCCGAGAAATATTTTTTCTTTTGTAATTGGGATCGCAATGCCTATTCCTCAATTAAATCATATTCTATAGAATATTCTTTTGTATAGAATATTTTTGATATTTTATAAATAAATATTGCATTTTTAAAACCAAAATAGGTCTTTTAACGAGCCACGATCATTCTTAAGTTTCAGGGTTTCCTTTAAAGTATCACCCCTTAAATATTATATTATTTTGCTTCCCCCTCTGAACAATTTCTGTATTGAACTTATGGTGTCGTCTGCTGTAGTACGCGCACGCCATCAGCTGGCGCTCATAAAATTGAACTTGCTGGGCTTTTCTACGGAGATATTCATCCTGTTATTTTTCATCTATGCTTTTATCCTCTTCAACGTACTCTCCTCCCCTATGCATACACGGCTGCATACGTGCCTTCCATTGTTCAAAGCAATGCTGTAGGTCATCCAATGTCATCCTCTTCAACAATTCGGCCGTTTTTGCTTTTACCTCTTCAGCAGACTGAAAATGTGTTCCCTTCAATGCACTTTTCACTTTTGGGAACAGATAAAAGTCACAGGGAGCCAGATCTGGTGAATACTAAGGATGTTCGACCACAGGAATGCGCTTGTCCGCTAAAAGCTGTTTCATAGCTAGGGCACTGTGGGCTGGCGCGTCGTTTTTCCACCAATCCGGTCTTTTCTACCTTACTCTTTCCCTCAGCTTGATTAGGACTTCTAAGTAGTATTTCTGATGATCGCAGCAGTATTATAGGACAACGTCGCTAGCGCCAGAGATTACTGCGCCTCCACGCGATAAAAACTGGTAGTGCTCATTCGGGGTAACGAGGACGCGGTGCTGAGGCCTAATTCATGGTGCTTGGCAGGGAGTTTCCGACATGTCTATTAGCTCAAAATCGCACAAGTTTTGTTGTGTCAGTGGCTGTACTTCGAAGTACAAAGACAGTGTGAGTTTTCATGGGTTTCCAAAAGAATCAAAAATGAGAGAGAAACGGATGCTACAATTAAAAATGGAAAAGCCACCATGACCGTTTGCAGCCTGCATTTCGAACCTCGCTGGTATTTCTTACAACGTAAAGTTACCAGTATTACTTAAGTTAATGAATTAATTTACGTAAATTACAAAAATATATAAATTAAACATAGTGTACTGACAATGAATAAAATTCAAAATCATGACATTTTATTTTTAAATGTTTTTATGAATACTAACACTGAAAAAGGTTATGAAGAAATTAAAATTTATTTACAACGAAATAGCTTTAAACTAGTTTTCTAACTAGCAAACTAGAATCTGTGTGATCTTAAAAGTTTCACACGTTTATTTCAGAATTTTTAGTGCAGAAGAAAATCTTTGAAGAAAGGAGCCTTCCGTACATTAAAGCTTCGTGTACGCTCCCATGATAGGGTGGAAACAGATGAAGACAAGAAGAAAAAAGAAGATAGAAAAACCCGTCTGGATATAAGAAACTCTAAGAAAGAAAAGTTTAAAACAAAAATAGTTGTCAGAAACATCAACGTGAGTGAAATTGAAATTTCTGATAAAGATCTTGATAATCAATCACTCCTTTTGGCAAATGTAGCAACATGTTCACATGGTGAAACAGTTGATGCATTAAGCAATGAAGATATCACAGAAGAAAAAGCTAAGGAAGAATTAGTTAATGTGGGCGTGCAAGTTGACACAATCAACAACTTCCAAAATATGAGTGTTTTGCATCTTATTGATATCTATCAAACTTTGCATGCTATGACTGTTCTCCTATCTCATGATCTTTTAAATACAATTGTCAAGCTTGTAGAAACTGTTCTGTCTAAACAGCAATGCGAAATTACCGTAAAAGGGCGTGTGATCCTAATTTTCATGAAACTTAAGCTTGCTCTTTCTTTCAAATGCTTGGCTGTGTTATTTCGTATATCTTCTTCAACATGCAGGAGATATTTTCATGAAGGTGTACGTTATGTTGCATGTGTACTAGGATGTGCAATTGTATGGCCAGAGAAGGAAGAAGTAATGCGAAACATTCCAAAATGTTTTTCTAAATGCAAAGATGTGAGAATAGTTATTGATTGCACAAAGGTGGAAGTGGAGAAAACACACTGTTTAAAGTGTCGCATACTTACGTATTCTCACTATAAAGGGTGTAATACTATTAAATTTCTAATTGGCACTACTCCAGCAGGAGTGATATCTTTCATCAGCAACGCATATGGAGGACGTGCCTCTGATAAACACATAACAGAAAATTCAGGAATACTATAAAGCTAATTCCTTATGTCGATAACATAATGGTGGATGAAGGTTTCTGCATAGACTCTTGTTGCATAGAAAAAGGCATTCAGTTGTTACGTCCACCATTTCTCACAAAGAATCTAAAGCAATTTAGCAAACAAAGATGCTCAGAACACCTTTGTATTGCAAAGGCTTGTGTTCACGTAAAGCGAGTAATACAAAGACTCAAACTGTTTGCCATGCTTGATAAGAAATTAGAATGGGAGATGTTAGCTTACGTTGATGACATAGCAAATATTTGTGCTGCTGTAGTTAATTTGTCTAACCCAATTTTAGCAGATGATAAATTTTAACTCCCCTGAGTGGATGCCCCCTTACCGTGGGTCAGGGGTTTGGGTGCTTCAGGGATTCTGTGAGCTATGCTGGTTGTAGCATGGCTACTTTAGGGTCACCCTTACCAGAAAGGTCATGGTTGAGAAGTGAGACGAAGAGTATCTAAACAAATATATATCTCATGATGTCTACGAATAAGAAAATTCATACTGCATCGGGTGTGGCGCAGGTTAAAGTCACCCGCGTTCGGGAGTTAGGCAGAGGCTCTCGTTCGAAAAATAAGCGACAGTCTCCCGGCTGTTATCTCGGAGCAATGCCTCCGAGAAGCCCCACCAGGGCACTCGCTATGCGCTTGGGGAAGCGGTCGGGGGCAGCGCATGCCTTTACCCAGGAGGAGAAACTGGTAAAGCGACAACGGGATCGGGTGCTGTCAATTGGCACTTGGAATGTATTCTCCATGACAGGAAAGGAATCAGAGTTAGTGGAGGAAGCCAAACGGTATCGACTGGATATCATAGGTATTACCTCTACGAAACGTCCGGGTTCTGGAACTGTGGACTTAGAAGGAGGGTGGAAGCTTTTCTACTCTGGTGTCGACCCTAACATGACTGCCCAGGCGGAAGTGGGGATACTCACAAGTCCCCGGCTGGCAGATTATGTTGCAGATTGGACCCCCTTAGGTGGAAGACTGTGTCTCCTGAGACTTCAGATAGGGAAACGGTCTCTCTCTCTATTCGTTGCATATGCTCCGAATGCAGTCACAGAGTACCCACTTTTTCTAGATGAAGTTGATGCTGCTCTTAGCAGGAGAGGGAGTGCAGATTCTGTCATCCTGATGGGCGACTTCAATGCACACGTAGGGGCTGATGACCAAACGTGGAAAGGCGTGATTGGGAGGAATGGTGACCCCGATTTAAATGCGAATGGGAGGTGCTTGTTGGATCTCTGTTGCAACAATGGACTTTCCATCACAAACACCTTCTTCCAGCACAGGGATGTCCATAAGTATACCTGGTACAGGGATGCAATGGACCAGAAGTCACTGATTGATTTTGTAATTGTTTCAGCTGACTTATTCCGATCAGTGTTGGATACTCGTGTGAGAAGAGGGGCAGAACTATCAACTGATCACCACCTTGTTGTCTGCACTTTGCGGTTCTCTGAATCCATGCCAACCAAGCGAAATACTAGGTTCAGACAAACTTGGCGCATCAAATGGGAGGCACTGGAGGATAGAGCTGTGAGGAAGACCTTTGCAGATAACATATCTTCAAGTTTCAAAGAACTTCCCAGTGATCGTGGTACTGTTGAAGAGGAGTGGCAGTTGTTTAAAACTGCTGTGATTACTTCGGCTGCATTGTGCTGTGGTCGTAAGCGGCTGAGTGTGGCGCAGGGCGGTGAGAAAAGGACTGCGTGGTGGAACGGTGAAGTCCAAGAAGCTGTCAAGGCAAAGAAGGAAGCCTATTTGCTATGGCTTGCAAATAAGTCAACTTCGAGCCGAGTGCGGTACACTGAGGCGCGAAAAGCAGCAGCAAAGACAGTATCAACAGCTAAAGCCAAGATCTGGGAGAAGTTCGGGGAGAAATTGGAGGCAGACTATGGTTCGGCAAACAAGGTGTTCTGGCAGACCGTGCGCCGCCTCCGTGGAAAGAAGTCTCTTTCATCACAAACTATTAAGAGTTCAGATGGGAGGCTTCTGAAAACGGAGGAGAGCGTATTGCATAGGTGGAAGGAATACTTTGCATCTCTTCTTAATCCGGTGACGACAACAACTGAGACATACGAGATGCACCTTGGAGCGGAGAATAGTCACGGTAGTATCACTGAAACAGAAGTCAGATGGGCAATTAAGTCCCTGAAGACTGGCAAAGCTGCAGGTGATGATGAAATCCGGTCCGAGATGTTAAAGGCCTTAAATCAGGATGGTATCCTGTGGCTGACTCGAGTGTGTCAGGTTGCTTGGATATCTGGACAGGCCCCTAAGCAATGGCAGACAGGAATTGTGATCCCTATCTTCAAAAAGGGAGATCAGAGAGATTGCAACAACTATCGAGGCATCTCTTTGCTCAGCATTCCTGGGAAAGTGTACGCTAAGTGTCTGGAGAAGAGAGGTCGGGAAATAGTCGACTCCAAACTGTCGGGGGAGCAGTGTGGTTTCCGACCTGGCCGAAGCACGACGGATCACATCTTTGCTCTAAGGCAAATCTTTGAGAAATCCTGGGAGTATGCAAAAGAGGTCTATGCTTGCTTTGTGGACCTCGAAAAAGCATATGACAGAGTTCCTCGGGAGAAGCTCTGGCAAGTGTTGCAAGAGTATGGAGTGGATGGGCAATTACTGGTTGCTATCATGTCTCTGTACGAAAGCTCTGAGATGTGTGTCCGGATAAATGGCATTAAGTCAAGACCGTTCACCGTGGGTGTTGGACTCCGCCAAGGGTGCGTACTGTCGCCCATCTTGTTCATTATCTTTATGGACTGGATAGACAGGGGCAGCCGAGGCGATGAGCGTGTTTGTGTGGGCGACTGCCTGGTGGAGAGGTTGCTCTTTGCTGACGACCTTGTCCTCCTTGGGTCTTCTCGCACGAACCTTCAGCATGCACTAGACCGGCTTGCAGCCAAATGTGAAGAAGCTGGGATGAAGATCAGTGTGGCTAAAACCGAGGTTCTGGTCCTTTCAAGACAGCCTGCTCAGTGCGCTCTTCATGTTAGTGGAGCCTCATTGAGACAGGTGGAGAAATTCAAGTATCTCGGGATTGCATTCACGAGTGATGGACGGCAGGAGAAAGAATTGGATGCTCGGATCGGTGCAGCAAGCTGTGTCAGACGTGAACTGTGGCGATCCGTGGTAACGAAACGCGAGCTGAGTAACAAAGCTAAGCTCTCCGTCTTCAAATCCATCTTTGTCCCCATTCTCACCTATGGTCATGAGGCTTGGGTAATGACCGAAAGAGTGCGATCGCGGGTACAAGCGGCCGAAATGAGATTTCTGAGAGGTGTTGCAGGTGTTACCCTACTAGATAGAGTGTACAGCAATACAATAAGGGAATCTTTAGGTGTTGAGCCGCTACTTCTCCGCATTGAGAGGTCTCAGTTGCGCTGGTATGGCCACGTGATTCGGATGCCGCAAACTAGTCTTCCTAGGCAGTTGTTATTTTCCAAGCCGGTGGGTAAGAGACCAAGGGGTCGGCCTAGAACCAGGTGGCTAGACTACATGGAGAATCTGGGTTCGAGTCGCTTGGATATTACCAGGGAGGACATGCGCCTGATGGCGGAAGATCGCGATCGCTGGAGATCCTCCATAGGGCTGCTGCCCCCGCGACCCTAACGGATAAGCGGGTTTGAAAAGTAAGTAAGTAAGTATAAATTTTAACTCACAAATTTAAAAATAGCTTTAAAAACAGATTTTTTGTACATTGTTATCATTTTACCAACATTATTACACGATTAAAAAAAATAAGGAAATGTGTGAAATAAATATCTTTATTCCAAAATCATTTAGCCTGTTCATTGTATTTTATCCACACTGTTACAATTTGAAACATTACATAGTGTTGGCAGCAAATGCTTGAAATAAACATAATGTAAATTTCTTAACATTTATTTTACAAATAGTTCACCGTATTCGACACATACAATGACCGCTGTGTTGTCAAAGGATGAATATGTAATCACTGGCACATTTTAAGATCCATTACTGCCATACCTAATTGAACTTGAACACAGTAGCTATGACGAGGTTTCAGGATCAAATCTGCATTTTTTTTTTTTTTAAGTAATTCACTCTCAGTTCGGATGCACTTACATTCTGTCCGTTCACAGGGCACTTTGCTTCTACGAGAACTGAAGTTAGGGATGAAAAGTTAGAATCAGTAAAGCAAATTCCGTCAGGGATGAAACCTACCCATGGAAAATTCGGATTAACTATGAAACCTACTTTATGGACTGAAACATTTTTCATTTGTGAATAACAATCTAAAGCATTTTGTTCTTCACTTATTCCATAACGCGTGTTCTTATTTCCTTTAAAATTGAAAGATTCCAAATTTTTTGAATTTTACTCTCCCACTTTGCATTTTCATTTAGTGTATAAGTGTATAAACCATAACACTTGAAACCAGTTATCCGAATTTTCCTCTTTAGCTTCCATAAGCTTCCAGATTGATCCACTGTATCTGTACAAAGCCTTTTTGCCCTGCTGAATGTTTGAAACACAGTATTTGAATAAAGGTCTCTTGCATTTCACGCAAAGTTTGGTGAGTGTACCAGAAAACTGGTCTTCAGCTTTTCCCTCTTTTAGGTGCTGAAATAAACTTTTGACTTGTGGTAAGGCATCTAATGGTTCACCTAAAAAAATAAAAAAAATTAGCATTAAAGAAGCACCAGTCAATAGTAAATTTGTTAAGTCATACCATCTATTTTAAATTCATCAGCCTTGAAAGCAAAGTTGGCCTGTACTCCCTACCTACTGTCATCATCAATTTTGTGCTGTATTTGTATCGGCAGCACAGAGAATGGTTTTCTTACTCAAAATACATAAAAAATTAATAACGAAAATAACTGAGACAACGGGGATTTTTCATAATCATACCGAGTGACTGAAGATTAAGAGATGTGCAGGCAAACTGGGTAGGTACTTTCAGTGTGCTCTCGTGATTTTCTTGTTGGATATATACTAGCGGAGTGGAAACTGATCGTCGGCCTGCTAGATGTTTTGCTATTGCTGAATTTGGACATGCTTCGCACAGCATTGGCAAAAAAACCTCATTTTGGTTTAATGATATGTTAGAATGTGTTTTGACATGGCACATTTCAGCTACAGGAATGGGTGTGTACATGAAAGATGCTGTTCCTTTTAATTTCTCCCATTGTTGTTCCATATCTGTGCACCCAAAATCTTCCAAGAGGCGCAAACCATTTCTGCAAAGTGAAATTATATTAATGTAACATAGTTTCAAATTAATTCTTAATAAATTAAGAGGATGGGCAAAAGGTACACTTTCTGGCTAATTTTCCATTATTCAAATTGCAAAACACGAATTTTTCAATTTTTTAAATTACTGGATTTTTAAATTAGACAATTTTATAATGCAATTTCTTATTGTTATTCAGTTATCTTTAGAAAATGCCTTTCCATTTGTCTTTAGTTCTGTAACCTGAATGTTCCTCAGAAAGTGCATTTGAACTAAATTTTAGCTGATTTTGTTCATTATCGTGGGGATTAACGTTTAAATTACAGGATACAATACAACTCACAAGATTATATGAGAATGTAAACTTTAATGTAATAATTTTAGGTTTCTTAATGCATCATTTATGTAAAGGCTCTTATAAAAATCAATTAATGCTTAAAAGATTTGGCAAACGATTTTCACATTTAATATTCTCAAACTATGTTGAAAGTTAGAAACATGCTTAATTTAATAAAAGTTCCTCACCTGTTAATGAGAAGTAGAACAGCGATGCAATGTTTACATTTGCCAGCAGATTCACTTACACAAGAACATGTCACATTAATTTTGATGTGAGCATCATTTGTAAACGAAAGCTGGCAATTTATCTCATGAGGACTTCGTGATAAAGCAGATGTTTGTAAACACAACGCAAAAATTTTGATGCAGTTAAATTTTTCCTCATTTATCCCATAACAAAGCCAATGCTTAGCACGAATCACTTTTTCACCTTCATCCATGCGTCGTATTCCAAATTTCTGAGTTCCACAGCCTCGAAAATCTGTTCCTGTGTACTCGAAAATATTGCTTAAAGTTATGGTTCTCTCAACAAAATTTGCTGCAGCAGACATTTTCTCAGTTGCACTGTCGGTATGTGCGGTGAGCGTTTGCTTCCTCTCTTCCACCGTCATGCATTTAGCTAGGAGCTACCCCTTTTCACCAGACATCTTGGTATGTATAGTGGCGCCATCATTGGTCGTGACTCCAGCGAAACTAAAGCAGACAGTGAAACGAAACGAACGGTGCTGCTTTTGAAGGTTCAAGGTCAACGGCATTCCAATACCAATCCAGAGACAAATGAAAATAAGAGACTGGCAGTGCCCTATTCATTTTGCTCAGCGCTACTGGTGCCACCGGAAGTGCAGCGGTCTCCATTATGGGGATGGCAGAAACGTAAGGTGGC
>JAHWFO010111646.1:147495-160167 GCA_023313115.1 Rhysida immarginata | reverse complement strand
GAGGCATGCTGGACACTAACTTCTGCGTTGTTTCTACTGGAATTTTATCCCACTCTTCGGAAATACACGCCCGCAACTGCTGCAGTGTTCAAGGCTTCGCTGTCTGACTTTTCGCTTTAAAATGCGCCATACATTTTCAATGGGTTACAGATCTGGGCTGCAGGCAGGCCAGTCAAGCACCCTGAAACGCTGCTGTTGTAGCCAAGCCTTAGTGTTCCGAGCAGCATGAGGCTTCGCGTTGTCCTGCTGAAAGATGCTTGGTCTTCTATTGAACAACGTTTGGCGGGATGAACGCAGATGCTGTTGAAGAATGTTTATATAGGCAGCAGAGTTAATAGTGCCCTCGCAAACGTGAAGCGATCCTGTCCTGACTGCACTCTTGCAGCCTCACACCATCAGTGATGGAGGCTTCTGAACTTTCCTCTGGTAACAGTCAGTATGATTACTTTCGTCTTGGTCCTTAGCTCCTTACGACCGTTGTTGCCATACATCACTGCAAAGAAGGACTCGTCAGACCACAGAACACTATTCCACTGAGCAAGGGTCCACTTTAGATGGGTTCTGTCCCATGCTACCCAGCGACGCTTAGCTACAGTGCTCATAAATGGCTTACTCCTTGTAGCATATAAGTAATAGTTGCATCTTCTGATGTAACCGCGGACTGTGCTTTCGGATATGGGTATATGAAAATATTCTCGAGCCCAAACAGTCATTTCACTTATGGGAGCACGCTTGTTTTTAACAATGTAACGTCGAAATACTCGTAGGTCCCTAACATTCACTAATCGCTGCTTACCTTGTGCAGTCCCTGGTTCTGTTTTCCCGATTTCTCTGAAACGCTTAATGATCCCATTAACACTAGAGAGTGGAACTGATAATTCACGGGATATAGCTTGCTGGGATTTGTTATTCTGGAAGTGCTGTATAATTTTTTGCTGTTTACACGTTTCTACTGACTTACCACGTCCGATGGTTCAAAACAACACGAATACTGTGCTTTGTCGCGTGGACGGTGCTTTTAAAGCCTGATGCAAAGCATTCTGGGCGTTTCTACAGCCTTCAGGAAAGTTATATATGCTGGCGACCCCTTGTGCACGAAGGTTTTTGAAACCTGTTGACAACGCAATTTTACATAAATTTGAATAAATTATTTCACTCCATTAAATTGATTCTAAATCGATGTTGATATTGTTACATATACTCAGTAAATCTATTTTCATTAGCTTGCAATCCTCTGTATGCACTTTTCACTGTGTTTGTAGCCAAATTACTTGGTGTCCGAAGTTTATTAACGCTAGGTTTGTACTTTATTGCCAAGTAAAGAAAAAAATTCCTATTGTAGTTAAAAAAAATATATTCGAATTAGAACCTACATTGCAGATAAATAGAACCGATTTAAAGAGTTAAATAAAAAGTTGTCGGATGTGAATAGAGAAAAAAATGGAAAAAAAAAAGTTACTAATTGAACTATTTAAAGAGGAATGTTTTTATTAATCATTTTTTTCTTTTTTTTATGTATAATTGCTAGTGGAACATATTTAATTGTTTTATTTAATTCTTGTACCATTTTATTCATATTAAACTAATTTGAAATTCGAAATGGTTTAGTTTTCCTTCGCTAATACAATAAGTTCCAAAAACGTTAAACCACCGCAGAAAGCTGTCACTCAACCTTTTATTTTACAACATTACGATGGGTAATTTACAAATAGCAAAAAGATAAATACATACAACAAAAGAGTACCCGCTTCTTTAGTGTCTCACTAAAGATCAAGCATTTGTAGACAAGGAAACAGTAAATAAACAAGATTAAATACACGTCACACATTCCATAAAACGTAGACCACCATGTCAAAGGTGACAAAATTCTTAGATCATTACCATGGATACTTCGTATCATCCCCTTTAGTCTTGACAAGAGCTGCTAAACGCTTGGGCATTGTGGAAATAAGCTCCTGACACTCGTCAGGGGTGATGGCATTCCAGATTTCTTGTAGAGCATCCTTTAACCCATCAATGGTCCTAGGTCTTCTTTTGCGTATGCGTTTCTTCATTCAACGCCAGATGTTTTCAATGGGTGATAGATCAGGACTCTAAGATGGCCATGGAAGAATGTCAATTTGCTCTTTTTCAAGCCATTGCCTTGTGGTCCTGCTCGTGTGACAAGTCGCCCCATCTTGCTGAAAGATGATGTCAATGTCTGGATGCAGTTTTTCTATTGAGGGAAAAAGACTGTTTTCAAGAACGTTGATGTAACGAGTGGAATCCATTGTTCCGTCGATAAACGCCAGCCTTCCTACTCCCTTCGCATTCATACATCCCCATACAAAGACGCTCTGAGGGAATTACATGGAGCGATTCATCTTCATCGGAATTACAGAATCTTGCTTTCCTTGAAAGACATAACGACTGTTCTCGCACATTGAAAGTTCGAAACGCGATTCGTCTGACCAAATAATCATGTCCCGCATACGCAGAGACCATTGACCATATTCACGTGCCCAGTCTAAGTGTTTTCGTTTCTGGGTTGTTGTCAAGAATGGTTTGACACGTGCGGCATAAAGTTTGTAGTGCATCTCTCTGATGCGGCGACGAGTAGTAGCTGCAGAAACAATCTTGTCGGTAGCATCATTCCATTTTTGGTTAGTTCATGAGCACTGTAACGGCGATTTTTGCTCACAATCACTTTCAGTGTCCTATCATAACCCTTAGACGTTTTTCGAGGCCAACCTGATGACACTTCTGGAGTAAATGATACTGATTGTGAATACCGTTGGAGAATTTGGTGCCCGGTTGTTTGGTTACATGTAGATCATGACTTATTTTCCTCTCTGATAACCCCGACTTGTGGTTATCAACAATGAGTTGTCGCATATCTTCTAAGAGTGCTTTCCTCTTAGGCATGATGACCAGCTGTTTTATCAGTGAAATTGTTGTAATGTACTGTATATTTTCTCTGCTTAAAATTCTTTATCACGCAATAGAATAATATGCAAATTACGA
This sequence comes from Rhysida immarginata, assembly GCA_023313115.1. Taxonomy (NCBI): domain Eukaryota; kingdom Metazoa; phylum Arthropoda; class Chilopoda; order Scolopendromorpha; family Scolopendridae; genus Rhysida; species Rhysida immarginata. The sequence goes on along the minus strand of JAHWFO010111646.1, from coordinate 157,164 downwards.
TACCTACCACTCTGCAATCTAATTGGGTGTAGACATACGGTCCCCTTAGGATGACAAATGTAAGTGGTTTAAGAATTTTGTCACCTTTGACGTGGTGGTCTACGTTTTATGTATGTGTGATGTGTATTTAATCTTGTTTATTTACTGTTTCCTTATCTACAAATGCTTGATCTTTGGTGAGGCACTTTAAAGAAGCAGGTGCTCTTTCGTTGGATGTATATATTTTTTGCTATTTGTAAAAACTCCATCGTAATGTTGCAAAATAAAATGTTGAGCGACAGCTTTCTGAGGGTGGTCTAACTTTTTTGGAACCTACTGTAAATAATAAGGTCTTAACAAAACTGACAGTACTAACACGCACAACGCAAGTGTTTATCTAATGGCAGCAATGACGTCAGATAATGTGACAGGGACCTGCGCATGGCGAGACCTTGTTACACAGACCTTGTACCAAACTATCCCCATGCGGCTGCGCAATAGGAGGTGCGCAGTCTCGTCATTTAATTGCTATACCTTGTATAATGCAAAACACTGTATTTATTTAAGAAATTTTTTGTTCTATTAAATTTGTTTGTCAGGGAGAGACTTTCTGATCATCTACACATTGTATATAAAAGAATTATTTACATAATTAAATTACAATTTCAGGTGAACAGGATCAAGGATTTTTTGAAAACTTTTATATTAAACTTCGGAAATACAGATTTTGTGAATTTAGGGGATATCTAGAAGTAAATAAACATTATTTTAAGAAAATTTTATTTTCGTTAAAATTTATAAAAATCTTTTAAAACTTATTTAACCAATTATTTTTCCTTTCAAGGTTATCATAGATGAAGGTAAACGATTATTTGACTTGAATATCTTTCGCTACCTCAACGATGGTATGAAAACCTTAGCATTCAGTAATATTTTTAAGGTAAACCAATTTCGAAAATTTTATAAAAATACAGGGTGTCCAAAAAGTATGGTAACATGGCAGATATCTCAAAGCTGCCACATAGGCGAGATCTGATGAGCGTGTTTTATAAGTAATTGGGGGGGGGGGGATATTCATTGCCACACTCAAATTTGACTTTGACCCCCAAATTTAAGGTCATCCATTTGCTATCTTGAAAACTATTAAAGATGGAGAAAAATTCCTTGAGGTTAGCTTTGGCTGGCCGGGTGACTTAGGTTTCTAGCACATTTGAATTGCAGTGAAGAACACCGTTGGGGATTTTCTTTCCGAGTGACTTTCTCGCCCATTTTCTCAAAATTTTTCAAAGGGAAGGATGTGATTAAAAATTGTATTAGTAAGGCTCTAAAGATGTAGGTATTTCTATCCACCAATTTCTATCCAGCCTCGACACTGAAAAGCATTGGTCGCATAGGATAAGTCGTGTACTAAGGCGATGCTTTTTGCTAAAATGAACAAAATATTGCATTACACTGTGAAAAACATTTATTTTAATATATACCAGATACTTTTGAAGGGTCAAGTCGTAGATTGGCATCGATAAAACGTGAATTGTGGGAATTTGAGTGCCTATTTGTAAGTGTAGAACTCTTCATGTGGTATGTTATGCAAAACGGAACAATTCTCCTAAATAATCTCAGTTACGCTAATTTTCATAAAAAATAATCATTTATTATTATTATTATTATTATTATTATTATTATTATTATTATTATTTAGTAAAAAGAGAACAGCTGTATAGTTTAAGAACACAATTAAATTATGTAGTACCAAAAATCTTCATTTTGAATGGTGCAAGAGAAAAAGAATATGATACTCTGCAGATTTTTAATAAACTGGATTATTAAGTTTAACAACATAAAGATTATTAAAAATTTGTTATTTTAATTTGGAAAAATTTGTGATATAATTTTATATTTATTTAAGTCATCCGTTTGTGGTTTTTTTTATGAAGCTTATTTAGATATTGCTAATGAAATTTTTGTAAAAATTTTTATGAGTGGAATAGCAACAATAGCATATTTTTATGGTGGTGAAATTATTTATATATAATTTTATTTGTTATATCTTTATTTTTTAAATGCGAAAGTATTACTATTGTCTTTTTTGTATCATTGTTTTAAATATATCAGTGCTTTCAATAAAAAACTTAGATGTTAGAACTTTTAACAACAAGAAAAGTGTAAGGGTCCGGTTTACTTTATCTTCATTACCAAAACCAAATAATTAGAAAACGACTGCCCATCCGATTACTATCGGAAAAAATGTTAATTAACTAATTACCAATTAATATTTAAACACATTACCGAATCTTACATAGTAATTCTTCCACACAAGTCCGTGCCAAGAAGGGCGGGAATAGAATGGGGGACTCAAGTTTTTTGATTAACAATAACAATGAAATTTATTCATAATAAAAAATAGAATGAAAATAAAATGAAGATTAAAATATGAGTTTGCATTACTAGATTCACTAACTTGATTAGGTTACAGTAAAGATGAATCTGAACCATAATATAAATAACCAAATGTAACTAATGAGATTTTATTAAAAGGAAACTCTTTTCATGGCCAAAGGGAAAATATAGATCATACATACTCTTCTGACGAATCAAATGGTCTTGCTTCTTTGGGATTTGGCTCGTTGCTCTTCTGCTGATGTTTGTGGCTCAAATAGGAATCTTCGGACGTGATCGCGTCATTGTTGGGGACAATACTAACTGAATTTTACGGGAATATTATCCTTATTTAAGTAGGGTCGCAACTATGATATCTTTCATTAAAAAGCCTCGGTTATCGAGCAAAATTAAAGTTATAACTTCTGCACCATGAGTAGAATAAAAAAAAGAAAATTTTAACTAAAAGAATTTTGATGTTCCTCTTGTGACGGACACCCGTGAGCCGGACATGGATGGTAAAAGGGTTGCTATTGGTCGGTTTACAAAGAGCCAACCCCGTCACTTATGCTTCGGTACGCCCGTGAACATGAGGGCAGAAATTGGAAAAAGCCACTGGTGTTCTGGACGGTTCAAGATCCAAGTGAACACTGAATCTCTGGAAATTACAAGTTCCCTCGTTCGAGAAGGGGTTTTGGAAACGACCAATCAGCAATTGCTTATGTCGTCAGAGATCTGGAATTATGGGTTTCAAAGGAAAGGTCAAAATTAAAGGTAAAAGCTGGTTTCTTGACTATTGAATCAGCGCCAATTCGTCTGACACCCATCTGCAAACTCCAGATGTGCGGGTGTGTAATAGTAGAGGGTCATTGGTCAGCTTTCTGCTGCTCTTAATTGCCGTTGGCGTAAACTTTCCTCCCAGGGCGTGTTTGATCTCACCCCCGCGATTCGTTCTCCTTTCCAAGCTGGTTCGCATCCTTTTGCCAGTCGTAATTTACTAAAGGCTTCTAGCTGCCTCATACAGAATGGTCAATCCCTAATGGCTTATCCCACAGGTCCCGTCATCGTTATTCAGAAAAAAGGGATGGATGCTAAGGGCATTCCAAGCTCATGCAATAAACAAACTTGAAAAGAGAGGGAGACATTTCTTCAGATAAAAAAGAGATTCTAACTTACAACAAAATTATCTATCCATTTCTAGACATTTAATAAAAGAGGGATAAATTCTCTGTAACTCGTCTTTAGTTCAATAATGCTCAAATAAACAAATAAATGCTGGTAACAAGCAGAAATAAGAATACATTATTATTCAGAATGCTATTCTCATTTTATTAAACATGATTATAGACTGGGACTCCACATTGCCCCCTTCCTTTAGGCAATGGCTTTCCTCTGAAACCATTTCTTCCCACGTACTCGTTGTCTTCAACCTGCCTCTGCTTCAGAATGTTTGTCGCAAGAGCAGTGTGATTACCTTCAGACCATGAAGAAAGTTATCTTACTATACAGGGTGTTTCAAAATTATGTACAATAAATTAGATGACATATTCTTCAGGTCAAAAGAAGACGAAAATGTTCTATAGCACTTAGTCTGGAAACGATTTATTTACGCGATACAGCCAACCAAACTCGTGGCTCCAAATTACAGGAATTGTTCAAAGTGCCTGCCACAGCTCGCACGAATGCTTCAGCTCGTTGAATGAGCGACCGTCTGATCTCATGGAAGAGTTCGACGCCAGCATTACGAACGGTTTGGCATGCATTTTCAATTCATTGTCGCAGATCCATAATGTTAGGAACTTCTGTGCTGTAAAGGATCATTTTCACATGACCGCACAGAAAAAAGTCCAAGGGATTAAGGTCGGGTGATCTTGCAGGCAAGGCTACTGGTCCACCTAGACCTATCCACCGATTCGTGTATGCAGCATTAAGGTGTGCTCGCACAACATGGCTGAAATGTGCTGGAGTGCCATCATGCATGAACCACATGTTAGATCTTATCAAAAGAGGAACATCTTCCAGTAATTCTGGAAATGCATTCTGTAGAAACAAAAGATACATTCGCCCAGTCAATCATGGCGGCAACACATGGGCAAATTAAGTTATTTCCGACCATTCCACACCAAATGTTCACGGAGTAACGCTCTTGATGCGCTAAAGTTCTGGTAACATGCGGGTTAGCATCTGCCCAATGGTGCTGGCTGTGAGAATTTACGATTTTTGTCCGGGTGAAGGTTGCTTCGTCCGTGAAAAGTATCTGGCTGAGACAACTAGGGTCTGCAGCATGACGACGTTGTATCCATTGGCAAAATCGTTGTCGGTGTGGATAGTCCGTTGGGTTCAGTGCCTGAACCAGTTGCAGGTGGTATGGATGCAAAAGCTGACGGTGAAGAATGCGCCAAACAGATGAGTGTGTAATGTGTACCATGGAAGAAATACGACGGGTACTTGTCTGTGGTTCATCATGTATGATGTCAATTATTACATCCTCCTCATCCGGAGAATGTGCTACAGGTTGCCCTTGTCCTGTTTGACGGCCAAAGGAACCACGCTTCCTCAAATGTCTGTTGACAGATACAAATGTTCGGTTATTTGGCAAACGTCTATTCGGAAAGCGTTCGTGGTAGAGTCTTCTTGCTTCCACAGCATTTCCATCTGCAAGACCATACATTAGGTGCATGTCAGTATATTCCGCCCTGGAATATGTATACATGAGTTTTTTTTACGTAAATCGTAATGTGCATGTCAAAGCACGCAAACGTTCCGAAATTGATATTCCTAGTTGATGTACAGTAGTGAAACTACAGTAATGGAAACGTCCGTACACAACTAATGGAACAACCCTATAATAGGTTTAAATGGAACAAACCACTCAACCTAGTGTTATGTCGAAACGCTGGAACTGCTAAAATATCGTCTGCTAACTACCGTGCTTCCCTACTGTAGGATATTGGATTACTCGTAAACAAATCATTTCCAGACAAAGTGCTATAGAACATTTTCGTCCTCTTTTGACCTGAAGAATATGTCACTAAATTTATTATACATAATTTTGAAACACCCTGTATATTGATTAATATGTGATTCTTAAAATAATTGTTATATAAGAGCAAATACGTTTGTAATATAAAATGCAGGAGAGTGACTGAGTAATGATTTTGGATAATAATTAAAGTCTAGGAATATTCAAGACAACTCTGAATAACATAACATTGCTAAAAGAAAGGATTCATAATGATTAAGTAAATATTAGATAGGATACAAGGTTCCAATAAAAAAATAGTAATGAATAAGATTTTTTTTAAAGTATCAGATTAAACTTCCTAATAACCTATTTCAGGAAGGATTGGAAAATAATAACTATTATAAAGATTAAATTTGTGTGTCGCAAGTAATCGTAACATATTAATTATAAAAGGGTATTGTTCAAAGTCCAGAATATTATAGTGGTTGCAATTGGGTTAGGTCCGATATTCAAAGTAATTTAATCACACACAGTTCTTTGTCACCTTTCCGCAAGAGTTCAACAAAAAATAGTTCTTAAAAAGTAACATAGACACTTTAAAACTAGCAACTTGGTCAATAAAAGAATGCAAAATTTTATTAATATTGACCTTTCGTTGCCTACATTAGAACTTAAGTAAAAATTTTAGTATTGAAGAAGAATGTGAATAAGAATTTTATAATGCACTTTTCACAAATTTAAACCACTTGTTAACATCAGGTCCATCCGTTTTAAGTCACCAAATCAGTCTGCTGAATTTAAAGTTCACCAATCTGTTGCACACACAAGTTAACGAACTGTCACTGGTTCATTTGTAACTGTTCACTATTACCTTCTTACCGAGTCGGGTGGAAGAAGAAAAAAAATCAGTTCCTCTAACCGTGTGAATGTCTTGCTCTAAACAGTACCAAGAAATTGGCCGGGAGCAGAAGTAACTGGAATCATCTGGTGGCAACTTCCATGGAATGGTTGGAACAGCTGAGGGCACCTGGAGGCCTGGAGAGGTATCAGTCCTTGTAATGGGCTCATCTTTATCGTGAAGGCGCTTGGAGATAGGTGGCCCAACGTCTACTTCGAATAGGTTGCAAAGAGAGTGATCTACTTCCCAAAATATGGCCAAGCGTTCTACCAATAATAGACATAAACTTACTCTATCAACAAACTACATATGAAACGTGTTGTAATCAACTACGTGGCAAAAAAATTCTAATTCAAATCTAACAAAAATGTTTCATGTAACTATGTGAATTTATATTAAGAGTTTAAGGTTTCTCAATAGGAGAAAAAAAATAATTTTCAGCATTTTTATATACTGTAAAAGAAGTATCAACCAATGTCATTAAAACATCTAGCCATATCCTTGAAATAATCTTTGCTAAGGGATAACAATAACCTAATAATTGTTAATCACACAACTGATTCTTATAAGATCAGTCAAAACTCATTACAAAGTGTAATTTATGGGTCTTGATATAGTTTCTTCACATTCATTATTTTTCCAGAGTATCACAATACAAGTCATGCAATTATTACGATGCATACTATCAATAAGATCGTCTTGCCAAGGATGGCTCTGTGACTCCATTTGTGGGTCCTGAACCGTCTTTGGGACTGTCCCAAAGTCTCATTAAGCTGACTATCCATAATTGTATGGATAGACGGCATTTTGATTCGTGGATTAAAGAGTATGGCCAAAGACAAGCCAAGGTACTCAATCCAAAATATCCTGTTTCGAGGAAAGGTGAGTTGTTAAAACTCAAAAGAACTGAAATTAAAAAAGTCGTTGAACTCCTTACAGGTCATTGTCATCTTAATAGACATATGACCTTAATAGGTGTTGCAACTGACGCTACATGCAGGAAGTGTCATGAAGCGGAGGAGAGTTCTACTCATGTTCTCTGTAGTTGCTTAAATCTATCATTTCTTAGATTTAAACATTTAGGGAGCTTTATACTCCAACCGGCAGAAATTCAAAATGTTACTGCCAGGCAGATCTTAAGATTTGCAGATGCATCTGGTCTACTTGTGAGACGAGATTTATAAAGGTTTTGGGGATAGTACAATAGACCTGAGGTCGCGGTGCTTGGTTTCTTGGTAACCACCCCTTTTAAATTCAATTCAATTCAATCAATAAGAACTACTAGATTCATCAAAGGAAAAAAAAATGTTTCAAAAGATGAGAATTAAAGTCATATTCAAAATTCATGTCTAACGAGGTTCTTAATCTCCGTAAAATGTTCATTAGTCTTACAAGTTTCAATCCAAATTCAATTCCTGTGGTCAAATATATCAACAATAAGATCTCAGATATGTTCGACTAATTTCTATAGGTGAAATATAACAATGTCTATGCAATAAGTCAATTGAGTTCAGATCAATATCACTGGCACAAAGAAAAATTCACTATCATAAATTCTTTCCTTAAGAACGTGATCATAGGTTCAAATAAACCTTCCACTATGACATGAGAAACATCGAATAACTAAGTTATCATCTATGATAAGATTTCTGAATTCCCAGACTAAAATTTCCCTCATCAATATTTATGAAACTTGCCAAGTAATCCATTAGTGTATTCACTGCTCTATTTGGCTTAAAATAGTTTTTCTTTATCTCAAATAGGTTTTTGGATTAATATTTCCAGTGTAATTACAAAATTCATGGTTTTCTCTACACAAATAACAAGTTTCCAGATTAGGAGAAAGAATAATATTTCCAAAGTGACTACCAATCGCAAGCTTGCACATAAGTATTTAATGTCCCTAAGAATGCAGATATATAAACAAATTAAGGTCATTTTTCCAATTGTCAAAACATGATCCAACAATATACAAGGTGATTATAATTAAAGTCCCTTTGTAAAAATGCTATAAAAATACAACCATGAGTCCGAATGACTTCAAATTTGGACTGAGCATTCTTGAAGAAGGGGCATTTGATATGGATAAGAAAAAAAATAGTTCCAAAATTTATCACTAGATGGCGCTGTAAGCGGCATATTATGCCTAGGAGGATTTGTACTATGCAAATTGAAAGATACGCATGCGCATGAGACATTGCATGTGTTATAAAAACGCAGGCCTCATGGCGTTCTCGTCATATTTGTATCTCAGCAGCTTGCCATGGGTCTGTCAATGAAGGATCGCGCTCTGCTTGTGAAGCTCTTTTACAAGAATGGCGACTCTGCCATAGCAGCTTTAAAGAAATTTCGGGTATTAAAGGGAATGAAAAAAGGATGTGGTCCGATGTCTGCAAAGGCTCTGAGGTGTATGATTAAAAAATTCGAAGCGACAGGTTCTTTTGCAGTGAAATCTGGCAGAGGGAGGAAAGCAGTTGCTTTGACGTCAGTAGAAGATGTGGCTGAAGCATTAGAGGAAGGGTCGAACAGTGGTGTGCAAACGTGCAGTGCACGGGGAATTGCCCGAACTTTAGACATGCCTGTGAGCGCGGTCAATAAAATTTTACGCAATATCCTGCATTGTTATCCCTATAAAATTACCCATGTTCAGGAGTTACTTCCTGCTGACCTGCCAATTAGACACACGTTTGCTTTAGAATTTCTAGCTCGCATGGAAGTGGACAATGAATGGCCATGGAACATCTTGTGGACAGACGAAGCCCATTTTTATCTCCACGGCGTTGTCAATACACAAAATTGCAGGATATGAGCAACGGAAAATCCTTTCGCATGTGTTTCAATACCGCTTCATTCTGCAAAGGTAACTGTGTGGTGCGGGATGACAGCATCATTGATTATAGGGCCATTTTTTTTCGAGGAAGTGGGTCCTGCGGGTCCCGTTACCTGTACAGTCAATGGTCAACGGTATGCGTGTCTTTTACGCAACCAGGTAATTCCAACACTTCAACAGCATGCATGCGTGGATAGAATAATTTTCATGCAAGATGGCGCTCCTCTGCACATTGCAAAGCCAGTGAAGCAACTGCTGAAGACACATTTCGGAGATGATAGAATTATCAGCCGTCATTTTCCAAGAGCCTGGCCTGCAAGATCACCGGACCTCAATCCTTGCGACTTCTGGCACTGGGGTTACCTTAAAAATCATGTGTTCAGTGGCCCAGTTGCAAATTTAGCGGAATTGAAGGCTCGGATTACGCACCACGTTCACAACGTGACCCCGGAGACACTCCGGTCTGTTGTGGAACATGCTGTTTATCGGTTAAAACTTGTGGAGGAAAATGGTGGACAGCATATTGAACATGTCTTGCGCAAGTCCCGAGATAATTAATAGGCGTTTCCATTGTTGCTTTTTATGCGGTTTTTGGCCCAAGGACAATTAAAAACCGAATCA
>JAHWFO010111646.1:118873-147485 GCA_023313115.1 Rhysida immarginata | reverse complement strand
CATGTGCTTTTTATGCGGTTTTTGGCCCAAGGACAATTAAAAACCGATTTTTCCCATCCGATGTGGAACGACCTTGCCGTGGTGGATGGGCTTTGCACTAACAGTGCCACAACTGTTAAATGACTTGAAAGTCATGTTTTCCATCATCAAACCCATAGCAATCATGTTCATTGACCGGTACAGTTGATATTTTGCTAATACTGTACTGTATAATAAAAAAAAATCATGTTTAACTTGTTTTAGTGTCAATTGCATTCCTTGACCAACTTTAATGTAAAAACATCATGCCATAAACAACTCATGCCAAAGCCGTCGTATTTCAATTCAAAATGTCACTTCTAGCTGAATCCGCTTCCGTTATGCCGCTTACAGCGCCATCTAGTGATAAATTTTGGAACTATTTTTTTCTTATCCCATATCAAATGCCCCTTCTTCAAGAATGCTCAGTCCAAATTTGAAGTCATTCGGACTCATGGTTGTTTTTTTATAGCATTTTTACAAAGGGACTTTAATTATAATCACCTTGTATATAATGTGAGTTAAAGATGTCTGAGCAAGTGCTGATCATAGTGTGCTTTTTTAACACTAAGTTATTAAACAACTGAGCTCGGAACAAGGGCAGCTGTGGGTTTAATTAATTTTAGTGTGAACATAATGGTAGAGCTTAAAAAACAATTATCAGTGAACTAGAACTCTAAAGACAGACTAAATGATTAATTTGCCTGTACAAATGTCTTTCTTTTTAAGACCAAGTTCAGTTATATACTTCCATAATGTCTCCTCTACCTCGAACTTTTTAAAGTGTTGCCTAAATTAAGCTTTTACATTTCTATCAGTGCCAAATTGTTTCAATGTATCTTATATGTATTTAAAAATAAACAGCCTATTAGGATTACCCAATAGTGTTCTCATTTGTTGATAATTCTTTTTAATATCATAGCTTAATTATTTATTATAAGACATAGCTTGTTACCAAGCATCAAATTCAAACAGAAAAAAATCAAAAGTCAACTGAATCTGCTCAATGCCTTAATTATTTGTGCAACCCTATTTTCGTTAATCATATTTATTATTTTAATTATTATATTAGGTTAATACTCAGCCCCTAGATGAAGCGAGCAAGTGTTTATGTTCAAAGTAAAAGTGTATGAGGTTGCCAAGCAGCCATCAAAAAAAAATTCTTAGTGACTCCATGAGGACAAAAAAAATATTTAATTATTTATTTATTATATTTTTTGTCAAAAAGAAATTTGGGGACATCATCTAGGGTAAGTTACTATTAGATTTAATTTATTTCAATTTAAATCATCTTGTTTCATTCCCCAGTTATATATTTTCTTTTTGTTTGCAAAATAGTTTTTAAGTTTCTACCCCCTTATCATAATTCCTTTCAAACGCAAAGAGAGAAGGCCCCTTATCTCAGTTGGGCTGACCCACTTTGACTTTCAAGGGGAAAACGGTGGATGAGTCACTTGACCTCATAACAGAATTCTTAAATGAACACAAGGAAGGAAAAAATATATATATATAGCAGTTCAAATAAAATTATTGTGCTTTTTATTAGTAATTACGTGTTCTAGTGTGATAAATACTGGTTTCTGGATTTAATCAAATAAACTAGATTATCTAAAATTTTCATGGCCTCCTAATTCAACAGGTAACTTGTGATCTATGTTATTCACATATCATTGGTGGAATTATTTTAAAAATTCTAAACGGAATTTATTACATATAATATAAAAATTTCAGCAGTGTAGTGTTATTATTCTATTTTCTCTAATGCGTCATTACTATTCACTGCGCAATCACTCTACTGGTCAAGCAGATAGAATCATTTCAGTTGCAGTGTTCACAGGTGATAAGTAGTGCAGGCAGAGCCGAGGGCCTATTCAACGGTAATTAACGAAATTTTCTTTTCTTTTCGCTATTAAATAAAATGCGTTTAAATAGCAGTAATGTTTATAATTATCCAATTAGTATTTAAAGTAAATTTCATATAGAATAGAATAGCTTAGGGGAAATGTATATTTTAGTGCGCCGGTGCTTCACTGCAAGGTTTTCATGCTGCTAGCTGGAAAAGGTGATGGCGAAAAATACGAACGAAAGACATTCGGTCGGCACAGGTTCAAGTCCCACCGCCGGAAAAAAAGAAAAGATTTAAAGCAGCATAGGAAGAAAAAAAAGGCAAGTACAAGTAAATAAGAAATGTCGGTACGAAGAAAGAAACAGAAATGTGAACGGGTAGAAGAAGAGTAGAAAGAATAGAACACAAAAAACAGCTTTTTCTTTTAATCCAAAAAAAAAATTCATAAAAATCCACCCACACCACCTTCGCAACCAACACCTTTGCAAACCACCCACACTTTCGCCCCAAAAAACTACGCCCTCAATCCCGCTTAAAACAATGGTACTCTTTTAAAATCTTCTCTACAGGTGGAGCAACTGTACATCACTAAAAAAGAAAAAAAAATAAAGCTCTGCGGTGAAGCATCGGCGCATCAAAATATACACTAAACGACTCTTAAGCTTTCGCAGCCTTTTCTCACACATTTCTCTCATCAGATGGCGAGTTGAAATCGCGAAGCGATTTCACGGTTTTTCGTTCGTATTTTTCGCCATCACCTTTTCCAGCTAGCAGCATGAAAACCTTGCAGTGAAGCACCGGCACACTAAAATATACATTCCCCTAGCTTAGATTAGAGTAAATTCAACAGTTAGATCGATTCCAGGGCTGACAATTGCCGAAGATGACGTGGCTTTTCTTTGTGTAAAGATTTAGGTTAAATTGAACTATCTGCACAATCGCAAACGCAAGTCCCACTCTCGGCCCTGCGGGCCTCGCTGGTCGCTGTTTTCCGTTACTCGAACGCCCTACGGCGTTCTGTCTACGACGTCCCCCTCCGGGGGCAAATAACTGATATATACCCCAACCTATTTGGTTACAGGGAGCAGTTGGTTTCCCCTCGGCCGGTTACAGGAGACGCGACAATTCAGTTTGCGGATTCAGCCATCGCGCGATTGTGCAGATAGTTCAATTTAACCAAGATTTATGTTAATAAAATGTTTCCCCCTAAATAATTCTGTTAATATCAGGTTTGTATTCTGTATAATGCGTTTTATAGTTAAGATATCTTTCAATAACATCGACTTAAGACCGTTTGATGCTAACTTCTTTGTTTAAAATGTGCGGAAATTAAAACTTGGATTTAGTAACGAAATTTCAACTTCTAAATCACATAAATGCCTTTTAAACACTGAATATCTATTTAAGAAGGTACATCCGCATGAATTAATGAATTATATCGTAAAAATATTGATGAAATAGGCTAAATTTTGTAATGCACGTGCAAGCTAACAATATTAGTAATCCCTATTTAATTTATGCCATCCCTTGCTTAAAACTGCTTAATCTGCATCAATATTGTCTAAGCATAATGTTTTCATTGTATTTAATGATGAAATTTTTTTTGTAGCCATGTGATTCATGCCAGTGTGCCTTTTTATCTTAGTAAATGATTTCAATGCTTATATATATGTTTATTACTTATAAATCGTTAGAGAATTTCAATATGAGTAGAGTAAAAAAAAATTTTATAGCCCCAATATTTAATAGATAGGTAAAAAAAGGTTGGAATCGAAAATACTCGATGGTTTTAGAGCTTTTGTCCCATCATAAGTATATAATGGGAAAAACAACCTTTAATATTTTAGTAAATGTGTAATACCTTGATTAGATCATCTTATTGTAGTAATTAAAGCAATGCTAGATAGTAAGAATATTTTAAATCTTAACAGAACATTTTTTCTAAATCGATTCCTGTCAGAGCTTTTGTTATCATGGATGGAAATAGGGGGTTTAGCCCTCTGGTTATGACGATCTTTTTTAAGTGTTCTTGAGCTTAATATAATCAAATATGTTGCCATTTATCGAACAAAATAACCACTGCCCATTGTTCCAAGCTCAGACATCCAATTTTTTATTAAGTAATGGAAAGTATCATTAAGAAATATACCATATTTCTTACACATTTATTTATTTATTTTTGTTGGACAAAGTGTGGCTGCTGTTCACAACAATATAGCATTGTAGCTTTAAAACAATGTTGGCAATAGAAATGGAATTCTATTTTATCAGCTTAAACAACCCACTAGAATTTCTTTTAACCATCAAATAAATGCAAGCTAATTGCTTTATAGTTCCAGTGATACTTTTGAATGAAAAGAATTTATAAACTTCCTACTTTAAAGTAAATTTTCTCCTGCTTATGATTAAACATAAAGGAATCGAAATGTTATCAGTAGAATGATTAAATCTGAATCCAGCTTTTAATAAATTCGACCTCGTATTGAATGAATGCTCCCAAATCTTAACTAGTTGCTCAAAATAATTTACTAAGGCTAGGAACTGTTTATAATTTACACCATTTTGAATTAGACTTTTAAACAATGCAATTGAAGAATCGAATTAAAGGTTATTGGTTCAATAAGTTTATCAGATAAAAATGAATGCGAATGCTGTTCAATTCTAAATATACACTTAGGAAAAAAATGGAAGGCTTCCTTTCAATGTTGCATGAAAATAAATTACTGCATTTTATAAAAATAGAGTTGTTTGTTTTGAGTCTACTCTATTATACTGAAACGGCTATTAACTAACTATTCATAAAATTGAACACCATTCATGTTTAAAATGTAAATTTGTTTTTCTATCCAAATAGTCTATTAAACTTAAATCAGAAAAAAATCTTAACCAGATATTAGCACAACAACTAGATAAATGTAAAATTCTAATAACTCACTATTCTTTCAGTAAAACTTTCTAATGCAATTTTTAAGGATTATTAGGTCTTATAAATAAATGTATGTATTTTTATGCATTCTATATCAAATTTGGGGTGACTAGGGACTGGAAAAGTCAGGAAAATATTTTTCTACTGTGTTCTGTAGCCTGGGAAGATCAGGAAATTTTACGAATTAGCTTTTCCAGACCACTTGCAAGTTATTTCATCACAAAATAGACTTAAATATGGTTTATCTCTAGCCTCAAACAAGGTGTCTAGAGAATAATAAAAACTTTCATACAAATTTTATAGCTATTATGGATATTCCTGATCACAATTGAAATATAAATTATTTGCCAACTCAAATCCTTAGAGTAAAGTATTTTAAGTATTTTTGCGTCATTTAAACACTTCTTTAAATTTGTTTTTCTTAGTGAAAGCATGTAAGGAGGGTATTATCCATTTTTAAGATTTTAAAATGCTTTGCTGTCCTAGTATGGGTTTAATTAGCAGAAAAGAGACCAGCTAATACAGACATTTGATTTAGGAACCTCTTTGCTACTTAGAATAATAGGAGATCAGATATATTTACAATTTATAATCTTAAGGTTTCAAATGGAGGATAAGATTAATTTAGCACTTATAAAGAATAAATTATTAGAAAAAAATGTGGAGGTTTCATAAATCAATAATTTAAGTTCCTGATTTGCTAGTGACATTTAATTAATGGAAATACGAGCTAGTCTACACACAAGCCGATGCTTTTAATGCTGATTTGACATCAAATATTTCATTATCCCTATGAGATCGGTCAGTGCCTTATCATTTGAGAAGGTTGCCTGTAGTGGCTGTTCTTTAGCTGGCATATTCAATGTTTCTTTATGATCGGACCAATTTATCACGGTTTTAGATTCATGGATAGCATCCACTGCATGTTCTTGAGGTTCTAGAACTGGCATTTCAGGTACATTTTCGTCTTCGGGCATTATTTCTCCCATTGATCTGCGAGCACGGGGCGATGCCAACAACCACAGTATGGGAGGTGCTGGGCCTAAACTACGCAGCAAGTAAGGTGGGTTTTCTGGTTGAAGTGCTTCTCTCTCCGCATGAACGGGTGGCTCTACTGGCGGCCATTTTTCCCTCATAATTACAGGGCGTGCCGGCTGTAAAACTGGTGGATTAATTTCGCGTCTCACCTGTGCATTTTTAGGCATCTGAACTATGAACTCTTCCTCTTCATAAAACGTTAGAGAGGTGGGGGGGGGGGATTCTTGCTCATTTTCCCTATAGAGCGGGGTTCAGTGAGACTTCTGGGCTCTGGTCTCCCTGTCTGGTCGTTTATATTCGGACGTAGCCTATTTGCATGCACCAGTTTCTATTTGCCATTTTCTAAATGTTGTATTATGAAGTTGACAGGGCTCATTTGCCCGATTATTCTATACGGCCCATCGAAATTCGCATGTAGTTTCTTAGTCAAACCTTTCTTGATTTGAGGAATGGCCAAATAAACTAAGTCATCTACCTTAAATGAGTATGGCTTATGCCTCTTGTCATAGGACACTTTTCGCTTAGCAGCTTGTTCAACACTGTAATTATTGGCAGTTTCATATGCGTGCTTAAGCCTCGCTTGGATTTCGCTGCTGTAGTTGTTCTCTATGCCATAATAGGTTTTTCTTGGTGTTACAAAAACATCAAAGGGCAAGACTGGATCTCTACCAAAGAAATACACTTAAGGGCTCTCTCTTATGGAAGAATGCGGAGTCGTATCATAACTGAATACCATATATGTAACCCAAGAATCCCAGTCCCGCTGACTTTGATCAACATACTGTTTCAGAGTGCCAATAAGTGTCCGATTTATCCGTTCTATGATTCCGTTCCCGGATAGATGAAATGCTGTCGTGAGTAAATTTTTTATGCCTAATCGTGAGCAGATTTCTTTCATCAGCTCAGAAGTGAAATTTTTCCCTCTGTCACTCAGAATCTGAATCGGGATGGAATAGCATGTGAATATGCTTTCCACGAGCATCTTAGCAACTGTTTCTGCCTTCTGGTCAGCCATTGGAAGAGCTTCCAGAAAGCGACTAACATTGTCATTTATCATCAAAATATATTTATTTCCTGAATTAGAAAGAGGAAATGGCCCCATGATATCGATACTTATGCAATAAAATGGGTGTTTTGCAGCTGGAAAATCCATTAAAGGTTGCTCTCTAAGTTTCTCCTGAGGTGACCTACGCTGACAGCTATCGCACTCTGAGCAATATTTTTGAATGTCTTGCCTCATGCTTGGCCAATAAAACGGTTTGATTAAATTTTTAAGCATTCTATTTGCTCCAGATGTGAAGGGATGGTGAAAAACGTGTAAAATATATTTAACTAGACTATGAGGTACTACTAATTGCTCTCAGATTTCTTTATTATCCTGAGATTTTCTAATATGATACGAAAGTACATCTTTGTCCAAGAAGAAATTTTCTATTTTGTCTGGCCAATGTTTAGAGGGGGGGTGTTCTGGTTTGTTCTGTAAGTGCTCAATAGTTTCCTTCCAATTTAAATCTTTCTGTTGTTCAGAAGCAATTCGTCACGAGAAACTATAGGATCATACTCAGCCACAGTGGAAATGCGGATGCTCGATAGTCCATCAGCATTCTTATGTTTAATACCTGGTTTATGAATTACCTCAAACGGGTAAGATTGCCGACCTGAATCTCCACCTGGCGAGATGACTGGTTGGATCTTTTAACGAGAATAACCACAGAATCGGCCGATGATCTGTAAACAGTATGAATGGCCAGTCATTTCAATAAACTCTAAACTGTTTAACAGCATAAACAACATTTAGACATTTGCGCTCAGTAACGCTATAATTAATTTCACTCTTTTTGAGTAATCTACTACTGTATGCAGTTGGAGGTTCTTTACCATTAAATTTTTGTGAAAGTACAGCCCTCAAAGCTAATGAGCTAGCATCAGTAGAAACTATAAATTCTTTTTCAAAGTCTGGGCTTTTTAAGACAGGTGCTGTTATTAAAGCTTGTTTCAGAGATTGGAGTACCTTCTCCACTTCATCAGTCCAGTCAAAACTGGTATCTTTCTTTGTTAGATTCGTTAATGGTTTAGCTATTGTGCTAAAAGAATCTACATCCCTTCTATAATAATTAGCAAGGCCTAAATATGATTGTACATCACGCACATTTTTTGGGCGTGGGAAATTTTTAACAGCTTCAATATTACCAGGATCAGGAGCAATTCCTTCCTCTGAAACGACGTGTTCCAAAAAATAAACTTTATCGTTTAAAAATTGACATTTTCGGGGTTTTAATTTTAAATTTACGTCTCTTAAACGCTGTAATAAATCCTTCAAACTATCCAAATGTTAATCAAATGTTTCAGTAAATATCATCCAGTCATCCAGGTAAACTAATATTCTATCTTTTAATCCTCTAATTATGAAATCTGCTGTTCTTTGCCATAACGCAGGCACATTACACAGACCCACAGGTAATCTATTGAATTCATATTTGTTATCGATAGTGGTAAATGCAGTTTTTTCGTTTGAATTTATTTCTAACTGAAAATAACCCTGATTAGCATCTAAAACGGAAAAAAAAATTTTGCTTTTCCTAATTGCGACAAAGTTTCATTTTTCTAGGAAAGAGGGTACCTGTCATCCTTGGTAACAGCATTTAATTTTCGATAATCTACTACAAAACGGTAAGTTCCATCTTTCTTCTTAACCAATAATGCTGGAGCGGACCATGGTGAGCAGCTGTAACGAATTATGCAGTTTTTCAACAAATCATCAACTAGTTTATTCATGGCATCCCTTTGTGAGTAAGGAATACGGTAAGGTTGTTGTGCAATTGGTGGGGAATCCCCTGTATCAATAGTATGATATGTTAACTTAAATTTTCCTAAATCAAAATCAAATTTCGAGAATACATCCGAATGTGCAAATATAACTTCTTCTAAAGCTTTCCTTTTTCCAGAGTCTAACTGATCTAATTTAATCATACTCAAAAATTCGTTTCTATCAATTTTATCAATTCTATCAATTTGCCAATATCAATAGTGTTATTAAATTCAACTTCCACTTCCTCAGCTCCATAAAATTCTCCTAAAATTTTTCCTTTTTGTACTGTTAAAGTTTCACCAGAATAATTCATCTAACAAACAGGAATTGTGATAAATTTAGAAATTTTTGCCAAAACCTTAGCACCAATAAGACCTATACCAATTTCTTCAAGTTCCAAAACACCAATTCGATTTTTAAATGATTTACCCTTAATTTTAGCTTCGAAAACTACCTCTGATTAGGGAGGAATAGAAACGTTTCTTTTACAACTCATAGGAATAGCATCTATTTGTTCTTTAACTGTAGTGACACTACAGGTGTTTCTCTTAACTTGTCCCTTCTTCCAAAGGAATTCTATGTACCTCATCGTGCGAAATAGCACGCTTAAAATCAATTATAAACCCAAATTTGTGTAGCATATCCCTTCTTAGGATGGCATAATAAGCGACTTCACTTCTACGTTTCCAAATATAGTATGAAAAATTATAATTTTGTTCCCCAAAGCTGAAATCAAGTGAACAAGACCCTTCAGATACAAAATTATGTCCCGTTACTCCCACTAATTTTATTTCTAGGTCTATTAGGTCTATTAACATTTTTTACTTTGTACCCATTAGCCTTTAATATGCTCAAAGTATTAGCATCAAGTTGAGTTACCTTAAATCCGCTATCAAAGAGAAATTTAATAGTGAATGGCCCTGCTTTCCCCGTAATGATTAATTCTTTAGGTCCTGCATTATTACTCACGAGTAATTAAGCAGCGTTGCTCTTTACTGTCCTCCCCTCTTCTGCCTGTGGGGGGGAGTAGTTCTGAACGTTTTTTGGCTGAGTAGTGTTTCCTCTACCCTGATTTGATCCAGATTGTTGATTCACAGGTGTTTTAGCTTGCTTCCCCTGAGCTCTTAGCCTTGTTCAACAGAAATGTTGGATGTGACCTTTGCGATGGCAATAAGTTTTAAGTTTCTGATTATAACACGTATTTGCCGTGTGTTTCTGGGTTTATGGCAGCTAAAACAAACAGCATCCGTTCACGTTCTGCGTACATTGTTTCTTCCGTCTATAACTATTAAATTCCCATGCTTTATTCTATTGTTCTGCTGTCTAGGATCACGCCTATGTGGCTCTCTTGCTATTACTCGTGTTCCTATTCTTTCAGGCAGCTGCTCTCGCGCACTTTTGTTTAATTCTTCCAATTTTAAATTTAACATTTCATCCACTCGTTTACTGATTAACGCGTTAATATCTAATTCCGTATTGTCTCCTAATTCCGCATTACTTTTTCCTACCGAATTTAGCCCATGCTTTCCCGTCGCGAATCTTAATTAATTATCCTCTTCTTCTTCTACATAATTAATAGATTTTTCCAAATTATCTGGTTTTCTAAACAACACGGTTTTCTGTAAACCAGGTCATAAGCCCTCTAAAAATTTATCTTTATCTTTTCCTCTAATATCTCCTTCGCAAATGCTCTTTTAACATCTGCATCTTGGCCCACCCCCTCTACTTGAATCATTGTTTTCTTTCCCAGCGCCTGAATACGCGTAGCATAGTCTCTGTTTCTCCTTTTTCCTAATGACATTCAGAAAATAATCTTTCACTTCTACCCTTTGGCTCCTTGCCAGACCGCTCTATTACCTTCTTTAATTCATCATAATTTTTTATCCCTGCCATAGCCTGATCATGCCTACAATATAACTGAGCATTCCCTGTCAACTTGATTTTTGCTATATTTAATTTATGTTCTGGTACCCAATTGCAAACTGTGCCACTTTCATCAAGTTTTTGAAAAAATAACGTGGGATCCATAGAACCATCATAATGACCCACTTCACTGACCAAACCAAACGATGCTTGAGCCATCTTTCTTTCTCTTTCTTTCTTTCTCTTTTATGATGTCTAAATTAATTTGCCAAATAATATACCCTCCTAGTCCTAAATTTGAAATTTTTCTGATTTACGCAATTTTCAAAAAACAAAGAGCATTAAATCACTCTATTTATTAACTTAAATATCCTGTCGCACTGCGTCAATTTATGTAAGGGTCCGGTTTACTTTATCTTTCTCACCATAACCAAATAATCAGAAAACGACTGCATCATCCGATTACTATTGGAAAAAATGTTATTTAACTAATTACCAATTAATATTAACATTACCGAATCTTACATAGTAATTCTTCCACAAAAGTCCGTGCCAGGAAGGGCAAGAGTAGAATGAGGGACTCAAGTTTTTGATTGACAATAACAATGAAATTTATTTATAATAAAAAATAGAATGAAAATAAAATGAAGATTAAATATGAGTTTGCGTTACTAGATTCACTAACTTGATTAGGTTACAGTAAAGATGAATCTGAACCATAATATAAATAACCAAATGTAACTAATGAGATTTTATTAAAAGGAAACTCTTTTCATGGCCAAAGGGAAAATATAGATCATACATACCCTTTTGATGAATCAAATGATCTTGCTTCTTTGGGATTTGGCTCGTTGATCTTCTGCCGATGTTTGTGGATCAAATGGGAATCTTCGAACGTGATCGCGTCATTGTTGGGGACAATACTAACTGAAAACTTACGGGAAAACTTATCATTATTTAAGTTGGGTCGCAACTATATCTTTCAGTAAAAAGCCTCGGTTATCGAGCAAAATTAAAGTTTTAACTTCTGCACCATGAATAGAATACAAGAAGAGAAAATTTTAACTATAAGAATTTTGATCTTCCTATTCATGACAGACGCCCGTGAGCCAGACATAGATAGCAAAAGGCTTGCTATCGGTCGGATTACAAAGATCCAAGCCCGTCACTTACGCTTTGGTACGACCGCACATGAGGGCAGAAATTAGAAAAAGCCACCGGTGTTCTGAACTGTTCAAGATACAAGTGAACACTGAATCTCTGGAAATTACAAGTTCCCTCGTTCGAGAAGGGGTTTTGGAAACGACCAATGTCGTCAGAGATCTAGAATTACAGGGGTTCAAAGGAAAGGTCAAAATTAAAGCTAAAAGCTGGTTTCTGGACTCTTGAATAGGTGCCTATTTGTCTGACACCCACCTGCAATTCCAGATGTGCGAGTGTTTCATGGTAGAGGGTTATTGGTCAGCTTTTTGCTACTCCTAATTGCCGTTGGGGTAAACTTTCCTCCTAGGGCGTCTTTGATCTCACCCCCGCGATTCGTTCTTCTTTCCAAGCTGGTTCGCATCCTTTCGCCAGTCGTAATTTACAAATGGTTTCTAGCTGCCTCAAATAGAAGGGTCATTCCCTAATGGCTTATCCCACAGGTCCCGTCATCGTTATTCAGAAAAAAGGGATGGATGCTAAGAGCATTCCAAGCTCATGCAATAAACAAACTTGAAAAGAGAGGGAGACATTTCTTCAGATAAAAAAGAGATTCTAACTTACAACAAAATTATCTATCCAATTCTAGAAATTTAATAAAAGAGGGATAAATTCTCCTCTGTAACTCGTCTTTAGTTCAATAATGCTCAAATAAACAATTAAATGCTGGTAACAAGCAAAAAAAGAATAAATTAATATTCAAAATGCTATTCTCATTTAAATAAACATGATTATAGACTGGTACTCCACAAAAGGCAAAAGTAATATTTATGCATTTAAAAAATAAAGATATAACAAATAAAAATAAAAAATAAATAATATCAATGCCATAAAAATATGCTATTATTGCTATTCCAATTATAAAAATTTTTACAAGAATTTCATTAGCATTATCTAAATAAGCATCATACAAAAAAAGAAAAAAAGCAAACGAATGACTTAAATAAATGTTGATTCACATCACACACAATTTTTCCAAATGAAAATAATAACTTTTTAATAATCTGTATGTTGTTAAACTTATTAATCCATGTTGGGAGTTTATTATAAATCTGTAGACTATATATACTTGGTTAATCTGACAGGATATATACCGGGTTTACATAAATAAAATTTTAACGCAAGAGTATGATCTGAGCGATTCCACGGACGTAGTCCAGCAAGTAGGTAATTAAGATTAATAATAATAATAATAATAATAATAATAATAATAATAATAATGGGATATTAAACTGATTATTTTTATGAAAAACTAGCTTCTCACAGATTATTTAGGAGAATTGTTCCCGTTTTAGCCTGTAGCACTCAGCCCTTTTTTAAGTCTAGAATGAACCCTGGATTATCTAATGTACAAATAAAAGCTTGGTAAGCTAACCAGCATGAGCCATCTTTACATTTCTTAATGTTCTTTATAAGCTGAAAAGTATCGTAAATTGTACCTCTGCTAATTCAATCGTTGGAAAAAACATGGCCGACGACCCGAGTTGTCGCCACTCTCCTTACATGCATCCTAATATTAGTTAGTATTAGTTAGGGTGCCTGTAAGGAGAGTGGTGACAACTCACCGTCGACCATGTTTTTCCAAACAATTGAATTGCCAGAGGTACAATTTAGGATGTTTCAGCTTATTAAGAAGAAATGTAAAGATGGCTAATGCTAGTTAGCCTACCAAGCTTTTATTTGTATATTAGATAAGGAAGGTAAAAAAAGAAGCATACTGATGTTTTAATTTTCTTAATAAATGTGATTATTTGATCAGCTGATACCAGTTCGAGAGTCGATTTTTTCACCTTTTCAGCAATAAGGGAAACTAAAAGCCGATAACCGAAGAGATTATATCTAGAAAAATTTGACATCTATTGCAAAACAAGAAAAAAATCTCAATTATAGATGATTAGTTTTAGGAAAACATCTAGATTCACTTTTACATTATTTTTATCGTGGAATTGTTCTAACTTCACTTTCTACTGTTTGCAAGTTGCAAATAAATTAAAAAAATATGAACCAAAATTATGATAGTTACTAGGTGTTAAAATGGAGACAAAAAATGGCAAGACTTTTCGCGTGAACAACTGCACTCGTCATCAGGTCTCGATCATTTCAATTTCTAGCAATTAAATAACATTTGAAAAATAAATTTTTGATGCTACAAACTATCTATAAAATACTTGAATTTCAAGTTTCATTTTCCAAAATATTTCTCCGTTTGAATATATTACATGGCTTAAATATGTTGTTTATTAAATGTTATTTTTACTATTGGTGTTACGGTTTGTTTCAAATTTTTCAAAATAAAAATGTTGCTCATTTGGTCCGAATGACCCTTGAAAAAAAATTCCTTGAAATTATATAAATTAAAATTTTTTTAACATTCCCTGAAATATTTATCTACAATATCATTAAAATTCACTTTATTTTGTGAGATTCACATTTTTTTTATGAACAACAGTAAAACAATAAATACTTTATTATGAAAAATTTTCCCTTTCCTCTTCGCCACTTCAATCTAATGAAAAACAACTTTTAAACTTTAATAATGCAATTTTATTACCAAAAATTAAGAAAAGCAGAACGAAAACTATTTATTTCTCTATATTTGTAATGCAAACTGCACGCTATTTTGGGAAAACTATAACGTCCAGAGCGTTAACCAATCAAAATCCGTTCAGAGTTGTCGCCACTCTCTTTATTAGTCAAAGGAAGAGTTTCGATTCAGTGTATTAGTTATTCCGTGACACTAACTCCTCTCTTCTTCGCTTTGCATTTTGTTGCCATAAAGTATTACTAATGCAAGATGTTCATCCTCGCTGCTGTCTTCATTTTCTATTGACGTTTTTACGACGGATTCAGCCAATGAATTTGATGAAATGATAAACTGGTCAGCCATCATGAAATTGTTTCTCTCTACACTCTACCCGCTCGTTATCGATGCACAAAACGAACTAGAGAAAGAGAGCTCTAAGAAACGAGCTTGCCCTTGTGACGACATTAAGAGTAAAAAGATCGTGCATGACGAATGCGCCTATAGATTATTCTTAAAGAAATGAGAATACAATTCTAGGGCGTGCAGCAGCTCAAGCTTTTGCTGAAACGGTGAATGTACTTTCCCTGATGAGCTGATAACTAGAAAAAAATTTATATTTCATATGATCTTTCTCATGTAGCAACTTCCTTTAGAGATCACAGTTGATTGTGTGACAGGGAACCCTTGCTGCTAAAACTGATACGGTCAATGTGAACAACTACATTCAAGACTTAATTCCAGGCTCTGTGACTGAATACACTATTTAAACAAGTACATGTTGAAGAGGGATGTTGATGTAGCTGTAAGCAGAGTTCCTTAACTTTCTCAATCCCTCTATGAAGTATTTTTTAATATAAACAGAAATAATTCATTACTTATAGCCATTCTTTGATATGCTATAAAGTTAAGGATGCAATGTCGATTTTTCCTTGCCAAACCCAATTGTATACAAAATTCCAGTACGAACATTTTAAAGAATCCTTTCGTGTTTCCAAGGTGAATGTTTACTGTAGTGAGTCTAAGGATTTTTCATGTGTTCGTATTCAAATTCGGATATTGCAAAATTTCATCAAACAAATAGCTAGAGCAAAGCCAGGCATATAAGCTAGTTAAAAATAAATTAGAGAAAAATTTATTTCCTGTTTTCATGTAAAAAAATTTTTTAAACTTTATTATTTAATCTTTAACTTTATCATAATTTCGAGAAAATAGATATATCTTACTTGAAGGATGACATTTACAGCATATTTATTTATTGTTAATATTAAAATGCATTTTTTTTTTTACAGAAAAACAGTGTAAACAGAAAAAAGAGACCTTGTACCTCTGCAGAAAATCAAAAGTACTGTAGAAGAAAATGTGTCCTTGCCGAATATGAAGCAGCTGTAGGATCAGGCGGGTATATGCACCCAAATAAAAATTTAATTCGGGTTTTAATTCTTTTAATTTAAAAGAAGATTACTCAACAGGCCTTTTAGAGAACCTCTCAGTCCACAGAGTCCATTCGCCTATTAAAAACGTTACAGAAACGAAAATGCTGCAGGAAAAAAAATTCAATCTATTTAAGTATTATTTACATTAAACAGATTTATGCTTTGGAAGTACCAGCTCTTCCACGAAGCGTTCGAATATACACTGACCTGGGTCTATGACGATTAGCCTAACGCCGATTTGTCTGATGGGCAAAAAACCCGTGTAGTCTATCTAGCACTGTCACGATGGAACACTATGTCCTTTCTGTTAGCTAATTCAGGCTACGTCTGATCGATTGCTTGCTTAATTCACTTTGTTGTAAACAGTAGGGTAAGCTGGGGAAAGGTGGATAAATTCAAGCCAAATTGACAATTAAAAAAAAATATTGTAAGTGAAAAAATTAAATTTTATTTTAAAAAATATGATTGACCAATAGCAACATTTTTAAGAATTTTCAAAATGAAAGATCAATATTAAGTTTGATAGAACATGAAGTTATCAATGTCTTCATCAAACCACACAATTTTCAGAACATAAAGTTGGTGGATAATGTTGCTAATTGCCGATCAATGAGGCTATGCCTTCATTTAATAGCCTTTACTTAACACTTCCACCAAACAAAAAAATACCTTTTTACAATCGTTATTCAAATTTGTAGATCAGAATGACTTTTATCGTGTCTTAGATGGTAGGGGTTGCAGAAAATTTTTTTACTTTCTGTTGATCGCGGCCGAAATCCATGAAATCGAAAATAACTAAAGAACAAACATTGTCGCCTAGTGGAAATGAGCAAAAACAGATTTAAAAAATTTTTTGCGGTAACAGCTTAACATTATTCATCTTCCCCCAACTTACCTTATTTCTCCGAATTAATGGTCTCACTTTATACAGTCCCGAAGTCTGTATGGGCTGGCATCAGTAGCGGGAGGATGAGTATGTAGAGGATGATGTGGTGAACATTTTTTATTAATAAACCCATAGTCCCAAACGAAAAGCGATGGAGCCACAGCTGTAATAATAAGCAGATCACAGTGTACACTGAGATAATTTGTGGCGATGTGAAATGGGACATTCCAGTAACAGTTCTGTACGTAATTGGGTACGAAAGTTCTCGCTGTTTCCTGCCTCACAGTAAAGTCCATTCCCTAACTCGTACAGCACAAAACGTAGAGCACATAAAAACCTTCACCCTTACGGAATGTTCTAAACAGCAACGGGAATTTCGTACCAACCTGATATGCAAGATTACGTGATTGGAGAATGTGCTCTGCATCCGGATGGTACCATTTGAAAATAGCCTGCGAGCTGACAGTATGCATAAAGGGTGGGTAAAAGTTCAGAGTAGCGTCCCCTAATAATCACGCTAATTTCTGGGACAAAGTAAGTATTGACCATTAACCACCTGTAATCTCTCGGGGGGAAACCAAGTGCCCCCTGTAACCAAATAGGTTGGGGTATATATCAGTAATTTACCCCTGGAGGGGGACGTCGTAGACAGTGACCAGCGAGGCCTGCAGGGCCGAGAGTGGGTCTTGTGTTTGCTATTGTACGGTAGTGAAACTTAACGCTATAATATGATTAACCATTCACGTATTAGGTAGATATGTTAAAATAAAAAATTCAAAGCATAAACGCGACGGGGCTGCCCAATGTCTTCCATGATTATTCTGGGACGTTACTCAGAACTTTTACCAACAAGATTCAATGACAGGGGACATCGTAGTAAACGTGCCTAGTTCAATGCTTGACAAACCAGGATATCAAACAAGCTGTGGCTCCTAACCTGCTCTCCCTGTCTCTCTCTCTCTCTCTCTCTCTCTCTCTCTCTTCCTTTCCAAGTCTCCTTCTCACTCGCTTTCCTATTGGCTCTTTCTTCGTGTCTCTTCTAATCACTGTTATCTGGCCAATCTCTTTCCTTCTCTCTCCAACTGTTTTCTGTCTTTTTCCCTTAACATAAGACGCTTTATCTTTCGAGACGCACGGAGCTCTCTCCTCTGGACCTATCCTATCTCCTGTCGTCCATTCCTTGCCAATGTCCTGACTTCTCTTTCTACCCATGGATATGAATTAGAAACTGGGGCGCGTTTCTCGTCATTCCGTCGCGCTTAAATTTTCTCCGCGACGGAGAGGGCTTCAAGCTCTCCTTTAAACCGACACGCTTTCCCCATTTCACGAGAAAACCGTCTTTTGCAGCCTCGACGGTATGAGAGTGGCGAGTGGCCGCGACGGCGTGCTAATGCGATTAACCACTCCCTGTAGGTAAGTAGACGTGCGGTTAGATATGGCATGGAAACAGTCGTTTATCGTGCTTCCTGTTTCATCGGAATGGGAGAATGCCAGAACAACTATCATCGATTAGTACATTTATTAAAATTAAAAAAAAATTATAATCATTAAAAATTATAATATTAATTTACGTGAATTTTGTTTAAGTCATGATTTTCTGTTTTTAGACTGGGGTCATTTTAATATATGCAATGGAAAATATAAACTAGCTTTATTATTACATGTAATACTTGTAACTCCGTACTCCCTGAATTTTCTATGTTAGTTCTTATGATAAATAGATTTGTTATAAAAAATATAAGTTTTAGAACATTAAGCATATAATTTAGGCTAATAATATTACTGTTACACTCCTCCCCTTTCATTTGTATTTGGATTCAACTTCGTGCGCTGAAATTTGAGAAGCACCCATGAAAAATTACTCACCATAAATTAAAATATAGTCTTTTACTTTTTAACAGTAGTTAACGTGAAAGATAATGTACCATCAACTAGGTCGACATTAGAAACACTGGCCTTACTGATTCAGCAAAGAAGTGCTATGAGCAGCGTACATGCAGTGCATATAATTATTATCGCTGTGATCAGATATATGAATGAAGAGAATAAATTATTTACATGCATTTAAATGTCGAAAAGTCAATTCTTGTACTCAAAATTGCACGTAAATATTTTTTTGGGAAATAATCTCCACGTTTTCAAACTGTAGTATTAATGCATTAATTTTTACATATTAAAGAGAAAAGGATAAAACAGACGATAAAAACAAACAATAATAGTAAGCTAAAAATAAAACTTTATTTTCCAATGGAATACCAGCTATATTACATACATATTTGAACGTGTCAAGGCTTTAATTTTAGTTAAACAATATTCATTTTAATATTGTTCAATTTATTGTCTTGAAAATACAAATGAATTAAATTTACATTAAAAAGTTACTTTCTATATACAAGGAAGTTTTCTGTAAGATTTGTTAATTTTTCACAGTCGTATCTAGAATAGGGTTATTTTGAATATAAATTTCAACCTCATTTTTTTTTCAACAAACAGTTCTTTTTTAACTGCATAATCAGATTTTTATATTAATAGAGGCAAAACATTATCTGAAATTTCCTGTATTTCAAAGTTGCAGCAGTACTCCAGAAAACTTCTCACAATCCACAGTAATTTAATTTACAGTCAGTGACAAAAAATTAGCACCACCATCATTTTCACTGAAATTCTTTTAATGAAACAAAATTCCAAATGCTCTTTTGGAATACAGACACTTAATATCTTCAGAAACAATCTAGCTTCATAAAAATAAATTGAATGTCCACTTATAATTTTAAAAAAAAAATTGTTTTACTCAGGTGATATTTCTGAGTGACAAAAAATTAGCATCAGCTACAAAAAAAATGGTTTCTCCCTAAAGCTAGGCTCATTTAACTCAAGTAGGGGTGATATATTTACTTTATCATGTAGTAAGAGCAATTACTACAATTGAAAAACTTAATTAATAAACTTACAACAAGATGGGACGTGGTTCAGTGCTGTCAGAGTATGAAAGAGCTCAAACTGATGCTTTCAAACAAGAAAACATCTCTATTCGTGAAATTGGGCGTCGTTTGAAGAGAAGCCCAAAGGCTATTTCCAACTATTTGAGAAATCCTCAGGAATATGCAGTTTACAAGGGTTCTGGAAGACCTCGTGCCCTTAATGGAAGGTCAGTTCGTCAGGTTGTCAGAGCTGCATCCAACTCAAGTCAAACAGCAAAACAAATTCGTGATGAACTGCAGCTCGACACAAATCTGCGAAACGTTCAGCGTGTAATCCATGACTGCTCGCATCTTCTGCGACAGCACATCAAGAGGAAGCCACCACTCACTAACCGTCATCAAGAAAACAGACTTTAGTTTGCCAGAAAATACATGGGTTGGACTTCAGAATGGCAAAATGTCATATTCACAGATGAAAAGAAGTTCAACCTTGACGGACCAGATGGATTCTCATACTATTTTCACGATTTGCAAAAAGAAAAACAAGTTCTTTCACGAAGACAGCTTGACGGTGGATCTGTAATGATCTGGGGAGCAATTGGTTTCCAGAAGAATTGTGACTTGAAGTTTCTCAGTGGACGAATCAATGCACAAGGGTATTTGTCAATGCTGAAAGACATTTTCCCTGATTTTGGACCAATTATGGCTGGAAATGATTGGGTATTTCAGCAAGATAATGCTCCCATCCACAAAGCACATGTTGTAACACAGTGGTTTGAGGAAAAAAACATCACTGCTCTGCAATGGCCAGCTATGTCACCTGATTTGAATCCCATTGTGAATGTTTGGGGGCTGCTATCACGAAAAGTGTATGAAAACATTCGTCAGTACAAAAATGCTTCAGACTTGAGATATGCCATCATTGATGCTTGGGAAAATTTAGATCATTCATTGATTAAAGGATTATTTACTAAGATGCCTAATCGTATCTTTGAGGTGATTTCACAAAAAGGCAAATCCACCACATATTAAGACCATTCAGGGGATTTTTTTGTAGCTGATGCTAATTTTTTGTCACTCAGAAATATCACCTGAGTAAAACAATTTTTTTTAAAAATTATAAGTGGACATTCAATTTATTTTTATGAAGCTAGATTGTTTCTGAAGATATTAAGTGTCTCTATTCCAAAAGAGCATTTGGAATTTTGTTTCCTTAAAAGAATTTCAGTGAAAATGATGGTGGTGCTAATTTTTTGTCACTGACTGTAGCACAGCAAGGAAGTAATGTTCGCGTTAGATATCCTGATTGCAAACTCTCAACAGTAACATTTCTAAATCTTAACCCTCTGTCAGACATAATTTATGTATAATAATTTGCTCCACTAAGCTGACAATAAACAGCAAGATTGCCTTCAAGCTGTCATTCTGGAATTTACATAAAATATAACAGCTTTCTCATGTGCAAATATACTCATATATATAGATAGTATCAAGAGCTAAAATGCATTTAACATGCGAATAAGAGTGAAAAATTTGAAAAACTTAATGCTTGATGAACAGATGATACATTTTGTCTCCAATTCTTTAACCATACACATTTTTCTTATGAAATCTTGTCGAAGCATGCTATCAATTCTAATAAGCTTTCCATAAAGGTTGTTAAATCTTTCTTCGTATCCAACAACAACAATGATGAATGAATTAAAGCCAAACATTTGAAACAACACTATTCCTTTCCTCAAATACCTTCAAGATACTAGCTTAGAAATGAAGAAGCAGAGTCAATAATTTGACATATTTCAATAAAGATGCTTTTTTATACATAAAATCTAGAGATTTGAAATTACCAGTACCAGTGAGATCAAAGATGTTAAAATTTGGAAACCTGAACACCCTTTCCTGTTTGGGAATATAGTTATTGAATATACACTTCAGTATATGCAATGTATCAAATATTAGAAAGAGTTTCCTGATCTTATCTACTGGATATGGCTGTAAAATTCCTACAAGATATTATACCCCACAAGCTTTCCTGTTAAAAACATTATTATCAGATATTACTGACGACACTACAAAATCAAGTTTATCCTTATTTAAATGTAATAACAGAATACTAATTAGATTTAACTTAGACATAATCCTGAATTGCATGATACTTTAAAAACATGCTTGAAACCATTAACACTTAGTTTCAGGAATCTTAGAAGTATCATTCCTGCAAAGACTACATATTGAGTCTCCTTTGTATTTTAAATGGGTTTCACTGTTTATTTCATCAAAGAGAAATATTTAAAACAGTTCATATTCTTTCAAATAGTGTTTTTTAACTTTTAGATACTGCAGCATAGCATCTACAGTGAAAACATTTAGATCAAACTTCAGCAAGCAACATGGATATAGCAAACACATATACTGAATGTATATGCAAAGCAACATATACTGAATGTGAATATATATAAAACAAAGCTGCTAACAAAACTGTATTGCCACTCTAATTAAAAATTTAATATAAATCTAAAATTCTTAAAAATTTAATTTGTTTTGTTATAAACTATCTCTGAGAATGTTCTACAACAAATTGTAATTCTATTTTCCATTATAAACAAACACTTTATTTGAATTCTCGTTATTAGAGTTTCAACATCTTATAAGAGTACTTTTTCAAAAGTTTTTTTTTCAGTTTTTAAGCAATTTAGGGGGATTGTGTGCTCTGAAATTTCACATACATTTATTGAAACACTGAGGATCACTCATAACTGAGACTGGAGCAAAGATTATTGAAATGAATATTTAACATTTCCATTTTTCTCAATCTAAAGACAAGCTCCTTGTCCTGTAACTATATTCTTAATATTTGAATTGTCAGTTATCTTCTAAGCTATGCAGAGATATATCATTCTCTTCTTGATATTTCTTGAGGTCTTTCATCAAGCATGTATTGAGAGCTTTATCCAAAATTTTCTTTCTCGACGTCACATAATCTTGAAAGTGAAACATCCCGATATTGATAGGTAAAAATTTTTCACATGGAAAAATTGCGGCACTGCACCAAGCTTCAGTTTAGGGTGTGCTTTAGTAGTAATTAGCCCTGATAGGTGACTGGTGTCCTCTCAAGATAACACTTCAAGCCAAGATAGTATATGCAGATTGATAGCAGCTACTCAGTTGTTTGTTATTGAAAAAAGAAAAGAATTATTGCATATTATACATTTTTTAATAAATATATAATGCAATATTTTTTTCATTAGATAAAACAAATTATTCGTGGCAGTAGCTGAATTTTGTCAAACAAAGGGAGCAGATGTGACATTTGAATTCGTTTTGAACTTGACTTTATGATCAGTTCCTGTCAATTTCACCTTTTTTGTAATTATCTTATATTCAATTTTATTATGCATTCTTTTCTCTTAGTTACATTTTTATGCATTTATTCTTAAAATATAATTAAGCCTATCTCTCGTTGTTCCGACCCGCCAAGTTTCAGAGCGTCATTTGTATCGTGTGGAAAAGAAAAACGAAAGTTTCTCACGAACGAACTTTTCTTATCCTTGGTGCAATCGAGGGCAATGATTGGTCGGTTTGAAGCTCTCTCTCTCTCTCTATCTCTCTCTCTCTCTCTCTCTCTCTCTCTCTCTGAAATGAAAGCGGTTCAATCGGGTGACAATTGTCTACGACATGGTGCAAGGATCAGCCAGGTCTCTTGCGCGTGATTAAGCTGAGAGCGAGCTGTTGAATCCACGAGGTAACGGCGGTGGTAGCCGTGGGGTGGAGGAACAGCGACGGCCAAGTTCTACGAGAGGAGAAGTGGATCGGTTCACGATCTCAACGGTTGACAATAGCAACACCACAGCAAGTTCATCAGGTTCCTTAACATAATGTCTAGAGGTGTGACAGCATAATACACAGATAAGTGATAAATGAACACATGTTTCCTGTTTACAATTAAAATGAGCTCACTTCGATTCTATAAGAGAGAGAACATAGAACTTAAATTGAACTGTTGCATTTGCGCGTTTAAATGATATTCTTGGGAAAGCTTTTAAATAAGTATAGTCAGTTATCATAAAATTTCAATTCTTGGAAATTCAGAAGTATTGCGAATTGTTTACATGCTATATTCATATATATTTGACTAACAATCTAAGTTTGCTAAATTGAATCCTTGAATAAATAAAACGATACAATTTGAATCATCATAATTAATTGTTTTCTTTCCTAAAATAATTAGTTCCAGTCTTTAAATTATGATGCATTTATTTCTTATAACTGATCATAAAGGAATATTGATATTGCAGTGGTTAAATTATTAAATGATAAGAATAAGTAAGAAAGATTATTGCGGGCATATCACATACAAAAATAAATTTGAGAAACTGAGAAAAGTAAGTTTATTACCTGGGTGGGACTGTTAACGTGACGTAGCCTCAGGGAAGGGAACATAGAATATCTTCATAAGTGATACCAATAAGAGAATTTAGACTAAGCTTCTGTTACATGGGCGCATTGTAACTGTTGTCTCATAAGTAATCAATGATTGTTTTTTGCTGTGGAGGAGTGTGTTTGGGCAATATCATGAATTGTGAAACCCCAACTATATCACTCAATTGTTGCATAGCAACCAACACACCAAAAAGAAAACATGAGTTAATTAAACAAAAATCATCAGTTGTTAATTTTCTGAGTCGGTCATAAATGTTCTTAACCTAACTTAAAGCTACTTTCTATATTGAAGATTTGTGGCTTATGCTAATAAGTTTCATCTAATTATCTAGCATTTGTTGAATGTATTTCTGTTTTCTTTAAATTTCAAAGGAGCCAGAGATATATCTGCATGCATCACTGCTGCTAGTCAGAAGGGACTTTTAAAATATAAATAAAATAGTAGGGGACATATAGAAAGGGGTATATGAAAGCTGAGTAATTTAACAATGCATAAGGAGATTTTACTTTTCAACAAAGCTTAAAAAATCAAATATAAATTTTATAAAAAGTTTAACAATTTCTGGTTATCTCGGCATCCCACGGTTTTCACCTAACCTTTCTAAACATTATATACTCAGACTATATACGTTCCTCCTTAAAAATATATATTAAAGAATATAAATAACAATTCAATCTATACATACCACTTCTTGAAACCCTTTCCTTTTCGACAAGAACTGCGGTGGAAGTAATAGTTGCCCTGCGGAGAAAAGTGAAGCGTTTGCCACTAAGGACTCCGGTGGCGACAAGCCACGCCGAAGATCAAACAATCGATGACACCTTTGTTTGATTATGGAAATAAATTCAATACAGTTTTCTTGTAATGAATTCTGCATCATTCACACCGAAAAAGGATCCCATTGCTTTCTTCCCGAAGGCCTTCTTCCTCGAGAAAAACGAAGCGGCAACCGTCCGCCATGTTGATTGATCATGGAGTCAACGTGCTTTCCTCGTTTCCGACGCCGAATGAGAGCGTCAGTTTTTTTCCGACGCGATGGCTCTCATTTTTCCAACGCGA
This sequence comes from Rhysida immarginata, assembly GCA_023313115.1. Taxonomy (NCBI): domain Eukaryota; kingdom Metazoa; phylum Arthropoda; class Chilopoda; order Scolopendromorpha; family Scolopendridae; genus Rhysida; species Rhysida immarginata. Next base: position 122,521 of record JAHWFO010111646.1, on the reverse strand, counting down.
CCTTGAGGAGAAAGCGTGTTTTTAGAACTCGCGCTGTAACAAGGCCAATGATGTCAAATTTACGTCACTTCTTCTCATTTTCCGACGCGACGGAGTGACGAGAAAAGCGCCCCTGGATCCCTCACGCCTATGGGCTGAACGTTGAAGATGCGTAACCAACGATATGAAATGAGTAGATCGCTCATGAGCTTCTTTCAGCGCCACCAACGTGTCCCCATTTGAAGGCCTGTCGGCCATTGCTTTGGTTGGCAAAAAATGGCCTTCATCGTATGTTTACGTTTGAAGTTTGCGTAGACAAACACAGTAAAACTCAATGCCGATTTCTTGTCCAGCTTTAAATTGTAGTAATAGATATATTAAAGGTTCACTACTGACCTTTCACAAGTGTGTTTTTATCTTTCTTCGTCTTAGAATGTTTTTCTCATGTAAAAATTCTGGTCATCTTTTATATCGTGGTTGTTGATACATAAAAGATGTCTATCTTCAACAGGAGACGTTAAAGAGAGACCGAATCATTAATGTTTTAATGCTAATCCTAATTGTTTGTAAGCTTTCACAGCAATATTTTTTAAGTAAACAAACAAGAAAGAGTTTCCAAATATTACTTAGTCATTTTAATTCTTTTAATGCACTCCGTGTAAAGGTTTATTTTTTAAAATGTCTATAGCTCTAAAGCGAAGTCACGAATGGATGATTTAAAAAAAAAAAGAGACGTTAAATGAATGACATTGAATGAATTTATTAACTCTTTTTAGTTTGTTTAGTTAAAAAATCATGCTGTGGACGCTTACAAACAATTATTGATAATTATTTCTGTAATTCACGGTGCTGACATGGTCTTTACCGCACTGAGATTCGATCTCTCTTTAACGTCTCCTATATTCAACCATGTTATCGTCGTTTCAGTGATACCAGAATGATTGTTTAGAGGTATTTATGAAATTATATACCGCATTTATTAAAAAGCATCTAAATTTGCGAGAGGTCGCTTAAGAAATTTCAGACTAAAAGCACGATGTTGGTGGGGGAAGGGTGCTTTCTCAGCTAGCGACAAAGCGGATATATAGTAATGGCGCTTTGGCTGGCGATGTTGTTCTGCCAACCATAGTGATGGCGCCTACACTAACAATAGAGATTAGTTCCACTTTTCGTCGCCTTCAAATTGCCCTAAAGATGGCGGCCAAATAAGCGATCTACTCATTTCATATGGTTGTGCGCACAGAGTAAACAGAGCGATCATGCAGCATTAGATGCGTTAGCCAGCTGCGTCGCCACCGGAAACTCTCGCGTGGCCATCTTTTGGTGGGACTCAGATCGCAAATTCCACGTTACTTTCCATGTGTTTAGGCACGTATTTGAGGGTAGGGAACGGTTTTTTTCTACTTTAGCTACCGTGGAATGAGTGAACAACATGCCAAACTACTGCGTGGCATACGGATGTAACATGAGAGCAGCAAAAGACAGCGGGTTATCGTTTCACAGATAAAAAAAAAAAAGAGAAAACTGTAATATATGGCTCAATCTTGGGTCGTTTTCAACCCATGCCCAAATCGCTGCAAATTATACCACCAGCCTTTCTTTGTGTCCCCAACATTAAAAATTTTTTGTTTTCTAAAAAATGTTTGTTTGATAAAAATATCAAAGAATTTCAGTCATTTTTCAGCAGTATTATCAATGTAAGGTGCTGGTGAATGCTTTCAAAAGGTTCACTTTTAGATAAATAATTAAATATATACTAGAGATGACCTCCAAACATGATGTAATAATTTTTCTATCGAAAAATGGAAGGAAAAATTTTGGCAATCAATATTTTGCCCACTTCCTGACTACCTACAGCTGTGCAACTTTCCCTAACGGCGTCTTATAGATGAAAATGCATGTTTCAATCTTTAATTTTACTAGTCTTTCATTTATTCTTTAATGAACGGAGCCCACGCGCAGTTTGCGCGGTAATTAGTTTTATCAAATTCAATTCATTTAAATTGTTTCGTTTGATGAACTCACGTTTTATCCTTTATTTGACGATAAAAATTGTTGCCCAGACAACAATGGTCAGGTGACTTTTCAGTTCCGGCAGGTGCTTTAAGCACGGTCTATAGATATTCATGGTCATCGAGCTTCGGCCATTTTCCATTGTTTCGAGAAGGTAAGGAAAACAGATCGCGCCAGGTGCCGCATAGATCGCACTTTTCCGACCGCAGCCAACAATGACGTATATTAAAGATAGACTCCGAATCCTATTGTTAACAGCGGCAAAAAGTGAAGCAAATTGAGCCATGATAGTTCTGGGCAGGAGTGAGCCGTGGAGTAATTAGCTGTCTGGCTGCTTTGTTTTTGAAGCTTTTGGGCCTGAGGAATAATTAATTCAAAACCATTCCTCAAAGTTAAACTGCGTACAACTGTACAAACAAACAAGAAAAAGGATCAGGAATCATTTTCCACAAAAATAAATCAAAAATACGTAACTAAAATGAAAATATGTAACTGAAAGACAATCGAAACGAAATTGAAATAGAAACCATGATCGAAAAATTGTTTATAAAATATAATAAAATACTTCAAATACAAAGTAAACGAAAATATAAACTTATCATTTCGTAATCGGCGTGTGAAAGAATTATTAATCAGCTACTCTCGTGTTTAGCCATGTATTTTGCATCAGATTCACTCACCTTCGGCCATGACAGTTCTGGGCATGGAGCTTCCCAATTTGCTTCAAGTTACAACAATAGGATTCGGAGTCTATCTTTAATATACGTCACTGGCAGCCAACCGAGGCTAACGAGAAATACAGGCTCCGGCACTTAAAAGTCACCTGACCAAGATAGGTCTATTAACAATCCAACCTTCATTGTTTCCAACAAAGGAAAAAATTTTGATTGTTAAAATACAAGATGGAAACAATGAAAGTTACATTGTTAATAGGATTATCTTGGTCAGGTGACTTTTCAGTGCCGGAGCCTGTCTTTTTCGTTAGCCTCGCAGCCAACGATGGAGATTTTCATTGAAACTGAACACGAAAGTAAAGTTTCTTTCTGCCAATAGGGTGGCGTTGCAGGCGCAGTTGGGCAGATTGTTGGGAACTTTTCAACAGAGTTCCCGCTCTACCGGGAGCTGGAATCTTTAGCTTCATTTTAACAATGGAGCTCGATGACTATGAATATCTATAGACCGTGGCTTTAAGTGAGCGCCAACAATGCTTAAATATGTAACAACAATGCAAAACTGTTTCCGTGACGAACTCACATGTTCTCCTTTATTTATAGTTGGATATTTAAGTTTAATATACATTATATACAGTGCAATCATGACGTAACGACTAACTGTATTGTTGTTTATTGTTATCGTTGCTAATTTGATCATCAGTGCTAGCAAAGTTGTTGATTGTGGTGAGCATTGTTATGATTAAGCCAGCATAAAGTATTTTATTCCGATAACAGACTGCAGATTTACAAGGTTTTTTTGGTTTTTGTAGATATCAAATAAAAAAGCTTATTTTTTATAAATAAAGACTAAAAAGAATAAAATAAAATATATAAAATAAAAATTTTAAAGCACACACATTCACCTTAAAAAGTTCAGAAAAAAGTAAAAAATCGAATTAAAAAAAAAAGGTAAAAGTATGGTGGCGCGTTCAATATTAAATTT
>JAHWFO010111646.1:100080-118473 GCA_023313115.1 Rhysida immarginata | reverse complement strand
TTTACTCCACATTATTCCAACTAATTATTAAAAAATTATAGAATAAAATGATTTTTTTTTTAATTTATTAGAAAAGGTAAGCTCTGTATACTAAATAATATCAATAGAATATAAATTCTTTTTGCTGCTGAGATCATCGATCTCAATACAAAACTGTTTTGTATTGAGAACGATGGCTGAGATCCGTCCTCGAATTTATCGATTATATTGCCTGGCTGCCAGGCAATTTTGGTTACGCATTCCTCCCATACGCGTGAGCGATCCAGTTTCTAATTCATATCCATGTTTCTACCTCCTTTACTCTTTTCTTTCAAGACGCATGCCGCTCTTCCATCCGGACTTTTCTTAGCTCTTGTCGTCTGCTTACTTTCTCTATCCTTCGTTCTCTTGCCCTCTCCTTCACAAACTGGGTTTTGGATGGAGCTCATTCCATTTCCCTCTAATTTTTGTGACAAATAATCTGTTGTACTATTGCGTTCAGTACCTTTCTTTGTATTTTATTTTTTCTACGATTTTGTCAAGGCTACCCCATGTACATAGAAGTATACATAGGGTGTTCACAAAAGAACATACCAACTTTTAAAGGCGAAAACAACTTACTGCCACTCTGTAAATCATTCTGAAGTTTTATTTATTTGCCGAGACGTTTCGTAGGTGCTTGCATGAGCTTGATATGAACGGTTGTTTGGTTATCGTTAGTGTCCAAATGTTAAACCTACAAACAGAAATTCTCAATTATTGTATTGAATTTGGTAAAACTGATTCGATGACATGTGTTCAACGCGCATTTCGGGCCAAATTTGGAACTAAATCTTCCAATAGATGGAATATTCTACGTTGGTTTCAACGGTTTACTAAGAATGCAAAGGCAAGGTCCAGGAAAGCCAAGAATGTCGGAAGATAAAGTTCAATGTGTTTAGCAAACGTTCGCTCGTAGTCCGAGAAAATCGACTCGCCGAGCCAGCTCGGAACTCCAAATTGATTATGATGACATCAAGTGAAAAGTGTTGAGGAAGCTGTTGGTTATGAATTTTAGAAATTACAGCTTGCGGTAAAGCAATATTTCGTATGCATGGTAAACTTAATTGCTACAAAGTAAGCCCACGTTCAGACTTCTCGTGGCGATCATAAACTAAACTTCAGATTGTACCTTTCAGAATGATGTTTTGATTAAACCTGGGACTTGTTAAGTGGATAACTATTGCCGTTTAAAGTGGGCATATAATTTTATTATTATCCTGTTCATTCTCTTTTCAGCATTCCCTTGATAGAGCCGACCATAGTAAAACCAATCAGGGAAGATCTGGATAAAGAAAACTTCACCCTTTTAAATGAACTTAAAAACCATAAGTGTGCTTGTTTAAAGCAATGTGAGGAAATATATTTCGTTGTCGATAATGTAAACAAAGAATCATTGTCATCAGAGTGGACTGAAATTCATTTTTCAATGAGTATCTCATACCATTTCCAAGAACTTCTCGCTTACGACGAACATATGCTGATCCTAGACATTGCTGGAAACGTTGGCTTTTATTTTGGTTGGTCCATTTTGTCATTGGCTCATTTGATCTATGACTTTCATACTGTCTGCTCTACAGGGAAAAAGAAAGCAGTTTTGCTCTCTCGAGATATCATCAAGGAGAAAACAATCAAATTACTGCGCACCAAAATGGAAGAAAAATCCCAAAACGCAAACTATCAACATTATCTGAAAAGCTTCTTTCGTACCTGTCTGTCACTTCGAATCAGTACTCCCGCGTTTTTGCTTTTACTACTGCTTATCAGCATTCGTCTTCTTTACTACCTGAGTGATCCAACACTCAAGGAAATTGAGTATGACGAGATCAAGGACTTCACATGGCCTACGCGACTTCGACCGTGCATTGAAAATGAAAATATACGTTACGAAAAGTTGCGTTTTAAAATTCCACAAGAGTCATCATTCCTGGAACTTCTAGGCAAACTTACTGACAATATAACAATGATCTGGGATTTGACCAAACCGCTGCTAAACGTAAGTAAAAATATTTTTATTTCTATTACAAGTATTTCATAGTAATTTAATATAGAGTACAGCAGACCACCAGTGACAGGCTTTTTTATAAGCTTTTATTAACTTTGCTGTGTTAGTTGTTTAGGTCAAATCTTGTAATCAATATTAAACCAACTTTCCGACAAGCTAGGGAGCTGCAATTTGACACACATATGCAGAATCGATGACAATTTATGATAAAGAAAAAATTTTCAAATTGGTTTATTGGTTCGTGTTCTAATGGTACTAACTCATTACTACGAATTGATTGTTGTAACAATTGGACATTTCGTTATGGCGAGAGTAAATTTGTCTATTGTTTATTGTTGCAAAATTAAGCTGTATTGTTGCCACTAAATAAAACATTATAAAAGCTTGGTTTGATAAAACCTTTTTCCTCTTAACTTGTTTTCTCGGAAATTCGACATCCTAAAGTTTCTTTAATAAAAAATTTACTGGTGGCTTTTAACTAAACGCATGGGTCGAGTAGGGTTTAGTTGGATAGTCTTGAAAAAAAAACTTACGTAGTAAACTTTTTTCCCAATCGGCTTCCTTAAGGAAGTAAACAATAGAAACACTTTCAGGATGAGGATTTCATCTCATTAAAATTCAGATTGCCATCCATTTTTCTTCTTCCGTTTTCGCAGTTTGCTCCTCGCGTTAGCCGAGATGTCCTAATTATGCGTTAGCCTTCTGCGTGTCCTTCTTATTTGGTCTTGTATATCCTTCCTTATTGTCATCAGTTTTTGGTACACAATTTCCTTTGGCCATTCCCAGAGGAAAACATCAAAGAGAGTAAGATCTGAAGACACATGCTTACGCGTCCAGCCCTACTAATCCATCGCAGTACTCGAGAAACGTGGAGGCAACCATCCTACTGAAACTATGGAACATGAGAAAGAAGGCCAGTTTTAACTATTACAATGCTAAAAAAATTCGGGGTCACACGCCATCACACAACAGGAACCGTAAGCAATGGATATCCGATTCGCCTGTTCGCATTGCAATAAGTTTCCTTTTCGTTTTACTTTTTAACCGACGAAAAAAATAAGGAGGTTCTCAAGTCGACGCGTATATATTTTGTTTTTTTACGTATGACCACGCATAATTTTTTACGATCTAGTCCGATTTTGATGATTATTTTTTTTATTAGATACAGTATACCTCGAAATTGGTCATAAATGATTATAAGGTAAAATTAATGATAATCCAAATTGGTTCAAAAGTATGTGGTTTAATGGATAAGTATGGTCCATTAGAAACTTACAATAATAACAAAAGGCGGTTAAAAATATGGTTCCGTGAATGGTTTAGTTTAACCTTTCTCTACTTGGTTATGTCATTCCTTAATGGTTTATTATGTACCAAAAGTTGCTTTATAAGTCAATATCATTGTGGGGAAACGTGTCTGTCTGTCTGTCTGCTGCCTGTCTGACTCTCCGTCCGTAACTCTAACTCCTCCGAGGCTATTAAAGGTTTTCAAAATCTATTTTCGTCAGTCGATGACTATGATTCATGGCACAAACCAGTCACAAATATTATCTAAATCGGTTCAATGGCACGTGCACAAATGGTACCTCAATTTTTCCGCCAAGCAATTTTCAATGGCAAGATATATTAAGAATATATTAAACAAATCATAATGACGAGATAGAAGTGGTTATTCATTGCTATTTTCGTGGATCGATGAATATGGTACATGGCACAAACTAATAACAAATATTATCCAAATCGTTCAATAGCACGTGCACAAATGGTACCTTCACGGCTCCACTTAGCAATTTTCAATGAAGAGATATATTAATATATCAAACAAATCGTAATGACGAGATGGGCGCGTATATAAATTACTATTTTCGTCAATTAATAAATATGTTTCCCAGAATGAACCATTCTGGAAATGGTTGTAATCGAAACAATGGCACATGCTCTAATTGTACCCAAATGACACCCTCAAATATTTTAAATGATAAGATATGGCATGTAAAATACCAAACAAATTGGGATAATGTGTCATGAATAAATATAAGGTAAAATCATTGACAGTCGAAATTGGTTTAAAGGCTCCTGCTTTAGTGGAACCTTTATGATTCTTTGGAACTTTCATGCTAAAATATGGCATGTAATATATCAAACGAATTAGAATAATGTGCCATGAATGAATATTTACTTACTTACTTTTCAAACACGTTTATCCGTTACGGTCGCGGGGTAGCAGACCTATGGAGAATCTCCAGTGATCGCGATCTTCCGCCATCAGGCGCATGTCCTCCTTGTTAATACCCAAGCGACTCGAACCCAGATTCTCCATGTAGTCTAGCCACCTAGTTCTAGGCCGACCCCTTGGTCTCTTACCCACCGGCTTGGAAAATAACAACTGCCTAGGAAGGTCAGTTTGTGGCATCCGTATCAAGTGGCCATACCAGCGCAACTGAGATCTCTCAATGCAGAGAAGTAGCGATTCAACACCTAAAGGCTCCCTTATTGTCCTGCTGTGCACTCCATCTAGTAGGTTAACACCTGCCACCATCCGAAATCTCATTTCGGCCGCTTGTACCCGCGATTGCACTCTTTTGGTCATTACCCAAACCTCATGACTATAGGTGAGAAAGTGAACAAAGACAGATTTGAAGACGGAGAGGTTGGCTTTGTTACCCACTTCGCGTTTCGTCACCGCGCATCGCCACAGTTCACGTCTGACACAGCTTGCTGCACCGATCCGAGCATCCAATTCTTTCTCCTGCCGTCCATCACTGGTGAATGCAATCCCGAGATATTTGAATTTCTCCACCTGTCTCAATGAAGCTCCCTTAACATGGAGAGCGCACTGAGCAAGCTGTCTTGAAAGGACCAGAACCTCATTTTTAGCCACACTAATCTTCATCCCAGCTTCTTAACATTTGATTGCAAACCGGTCTAGTGCTTGCTGAAGGTTTGTGCGAGAAGATCCAAGAAGGATAAGGTCGTCAGCAAAGAGGAACCTCTCGACCAGGCAGTCGCCCAAACAAACACGCTGTTCGTCTCAGCTGCCCCTATCCATCCAGTCCATAAAGATAATGAACAAGGGGGGCGTCAGTACGCACCCTTGGAGGAGTCCATATCCACGGTGGACGGTCTTGACTTAATGCCAATTATTTGGACACATATCTCAGAGCTTTCGTACAGAGACATGATAGCAACCAGTAATTTTCCATCCACTCCATACTCTTGCAACACTTGCCAGAGCTTCTCCCGAGGAACTCTGTCATATGCTTTTTCGAGGTCCACAAACCATTGAGTGGATGACCCCTTACCGTGGGTCAGGGGTTTGGGTGCTTTAGAGATTCTATGAGCTATGCTGATTGCAGCACTGCTAATTAAAGGTCACCCTTACCAGAAAGGTCATGGTTGAGAAGTCAGACGAAGAGTATCCAAACAAACATATATCACATGATGTCGACGAATGAGAGAATTCATAATGCATCGTGTTGGCGCATGTTAAAGTCACCCGCGTTCGGGATTTAGGCAGAGGCTTTCGTTCGAAAAATAGTCGACAGTCTCCCGGCTGTTATCTCGGACCAATGCCTCCGAGAAGCCCCACCACTGCACTCGCTATGCGCTTGGGGAAACGGTTGGGGGCAGCGCATGCCTTTACCCAGGAGAAGAAACGGGTAAAGCGACAACGGGATCGGGTGCTGTCTATCGGCACTTGGAACGTAATCTCCGTGACAGGAAAGGAATCGAGTTAGTCGAGTTAGTCGAGGAAGCCAAACGATATCGACTGGATATCATAGGTATTACCTCAAGAAACGTCCGGGTTTTGGAACTGTGGACTTAGAAGGTGGGTGGAAGCTCTTCTACTCAGGGGTTGACCCTAACATGACTGCCCAGGCAGGACTGGGGATACTCATAAGTACCTGGCTGGCAGATTGTGTTGCAGATTGGGCCCCCTTAGGTGGAAGATTGTGTCTCCTGAGGCTTCAGCTGGGAAAACGGTCTCTCTCTCTATTCGTTGCATATGCTCCGATGAAGTTCTCACTCTTTTAGATGAAGTTGATGCTGCTCTTAGCAAAAGAGGGATCTGCGCAGATTCTGTCATCCTGGTGAGAGACTTCAATGCACATGTAGTCTGATTACCACACGTGAAAAGACGTGATTGGGAGGAATGGTAACCCCGATTTAAATGCGAATGGGAGGTGTTTGTTGGATCTCTGTTGCATCACAAATACCTTCTTTCCATCACAAATACCTTCTTCCAGCACAGGGATGTCCATAAGTATACCTGGTACAGGATGCAACGGACCAGAAGTCACTGATTGATTTTGTAATCGTATCAGGCGACTTATTCCGATCAGTGTTGGATATTCGTGTGATAAGAGGGGCAGAACTATCAACTCATCACCATCTTGTTGTCTGCACCTTGCGGTTCTCTGAATCCATGCCAATCAAGCGAAACGCTAGGTTCAGGCAGAATTGGCGCATCAAATGGGAGGCATTGGAGGATAGAGCTGTGAGGAAGACCTTTGCAGATAACATAATATCAAGTTTCAAAGAACAACCCAGTGATCGTGGTACTGTTACAGAGGCGTGGCAGTTGTTTAAAACATTTGTGATTACTTCGGCTACATTGTGCTGTGGTCGTAAGCGGGTGAGTGTGGTGCAGGGCGGTGAGAGAAGGACTGCATGGTGGAACGGTGAAGTCCGAGAAGCTGTCAAGGCAAAGAAGAAAGCAAATAAGTCACCTTTGAGTCAAGTGAGGTACACTAAGGCGCGAAAAGCAGCAGTAAAGACAGTATCAACAGCTAAAGCTAAGGCCTGGGAGAAGTTCGGGGAGAAATTGGGTGGGACTATGGTTCGGCAAACAAGGTATTCTGGCAGACCGTGCGCCGCCTCCGTGGAAAGAAGTCTCTTTCATCACAAACTTTTAAGAGTTCAGATGGTAGGCTTCTGAAAACGGAGGAGAGCGTGTTGCTTAGGTGGAAGAAATACTTTGCATCTCTTCTTAATCCGGTGGCAGCAACAACTGAGGCATATGAGGTGCACCTTGGGGCGGAGAATAGTCACGGTAATATCACTAAAAGCAAATCTTTGAGAAATCTTGGGAGTATGCAAAAGAGGTCTATTCTTGCTTTGTGGGTCATGAATGAGTATAATGTAAAATTAATGATAGTCGAAATTGGTTCCAAGAAACCTGGTTTAGTTGAACCATTGTTGTTCAGTGGTACTTTCAATTCTAAAATATGGCATGTAATATTTCAATCAAGAAAAAACAACCTGGCAAGAATGAATATATAAAAATAGTTATAAACTTCGTAGATTTCCGAATTTGAAACAATGGATCCTGTTTTAAGGTTTTCAAAAGCAATTCAAAATTTTTGGAATTATGTTTCAAATAGTTTGTGCCGGAGCTTCGTTTAGCCTTTCGATACTTGGTTATATCATTCCTTAATTGTTTATTAATATAGCTTCTCTTCATTGAAAGTCTTTCCTTGCGCTAATACACACTAAGTTAGCAAAACTCATGGGATAGCAAGCACATTGATTGATGGGCATGGCTCACGAATTCACAGGGGTAACGGATTCTGGGAATGGACCACTAGACGTTGTGGGAAGAGCTTGGATAAGTGATTAATCAGAAATGGCACGTCGTCGCGAGTTGACGTCTTTTGAACGGGGTATGATAGTAGGTGCCCGACGCATGGGGTGTTCCATTTCGGCAGTGGTGCGGGAATTTGGCTTTCCCCGCTCAACTGTCTCCAGGGTGTATCGGGAATGGCTGGATGAAGGCATCACAGTCCACAACAGGCACCATACCGGGCGTCCAGCTGCCCTGAATGATCGTGACTGGCGACACCTGGGACGAATGATTCAGAGAGACAGGAGCGCAACAGTGCAGCAAATCACAGACCAGTTCAATACTGGCCGCACTAGAAACGTCTCTCGGTGGACAATCCGTCGGAATCTGCATGCCCTCGGGTTTAGCAGCCGTCGCCCTACACGGGTACCAATGCTTACCCAGCGTCAACGGACACTCCGGCGTGCATTTGCCACCAACAATCTTGGCTGGACTCTGCAACAGTGGCGTAACGTCATATGGTCAGATATGTCACGATATCAACTGTACCACGCTGATGGAAGGCACTGTGTGTGGCGCAGACCTCACGAAACGATGAATGATGCAGGGTGATGGGGCGAGGATGATGGTCTGGGGTGCATTTTCCTGGTTTGGAATGGGCCCTCTGGTTACCCTTTACCAAATGTTAAATGGTCCACGGTATCGTCAACTCATCGGCGACCATCTGCACCCGTTTTTGACATTTCAACACCCTGACGACGTAGCAGTCTTTGAAGATGACAGTGCTTCCCCACATCGCTCCAATGTCGTCCGCGAATGGTTCGAGAAGCATGCAGATGAGGTCCAACGACTGAGCTGGCCAGCCCGGAGCCCTGACATGAATCCCATCGGTCATATCTGGGATGCTGTTGAAGTCAGGCTCCGGGCACTGGGTCCTCCACCCATGAACAGGCAGCAACTATCTTCGGCTCTGCAGACTATCTGGTGTCAACTGCCGCCAGAAGTGTACCAGGGACTTGCAGACTCACTACCACGCGGTATTGCTGCACTCCACAGGGCCAGAGGTGGCCCGACCAGATATTAAGTAACTATCCCATGAGTTTTGCTAACTCAGTGTATACTCTCCTCGCGTGTTAATCCATTTCTCTTTGCATAGGCTTTCAACCTTTTTTTCTCATTGTGAGATTTTTCTAAATATCGTTTTTTCATACGAGCAGCATTTTTGTAAGCTAGCCTATGTTAGTATAAAAATACTATTGTTTTGTTATTATTTATATTATACGAAATATGATGATGTAACAATGCATGATCTTTCAGTTGTGAGGCTTTCTTTCTAGGAGGTTTTGCCTGACCATACAAGTCCGAGTAACAATGTAATCTTCCTTGTTTCCATCTGAAATTTAAGTCAGTAATTTTTCGTTTTTTGGAAATAATTAAGATTGAATTGCTGGCCGGAATAAGATGGTCAGGTGACTTTACCACGCTGGGGCAACACCACCTCTACGCAAAGCCTGAGAGTTTATTATTGGTAGAATTGCGATTAAAGATGACTACCTATGACATTTTAACAATGTATGACGTATCCGCGCTCAAGCTTTCTCTTTAGGTGTTGTTGGCTGGGGCCCGTTATATCGTTAACCCCGATGAAAAGGTCATAAAAGTTGCTTGATTGTTAGTTTGGCGCCGACTCAAAATTAGTCAGGTACTTACATTAGTTTAGAAATTTACATATTAATCCTTATTAATACTAAAAAGATTTAATTTTTTTTCCCTTTTCAGTTTCTTTTTTTCGTCGGTTTAATTTTTTTTATATTTGCACATGATTTTTTCTTTGTGTTAAGTTTCGTTTGATTTTTGTTCAAACCAACGAATAAAAACGACACATATTTCATGATGCTGAGGTAGCTTATAAAACTGTATAAAAGCTAACTCAGCTAAGCTTCAAGTAAATATAGCACAAGAAATAATCCAGTGACGGATCTTCGTCAAAGAACGTTTCACTTTACTATGTCATTAATGTACTTTGGTAAGTTTGTTGAGTAAGAGATCTAAGGGTGAAGGTAAATGATGAAAGGGGCTTCGATGTAAAGATATCACGTGCTTATCGACCTTGTGAATGAGATCATTTAATCAGATTGATGACAGCGCGAGTTTACAGTGCCTGCAGCTAGCAGACATTAATGTACGAAGGACCCGCTTTCCAGATGGGTTGGCCTTCCTTCTATTTTTCTTCCGTGGCTGAAACCCCATCCCGATCCTCGCCGCTAAAGGCAGATATTCAGGAAATTCAAGCAGAACGTTTTTCAAAAGTTCGACATAACTACCTCGTACAGATTACCCTGAGAGAAGCACCGGCCGATAATGCGGCCTCCAATAATGCTACACCACGTATTCATACTCAAAGAAAGCCCACACGTTTATGTAAACATATAGTCCTTTTTCTAATGCTTTCGGAGAAGGTTGATTAGGATTTATGGTAAGGACGTGGAGGAGAAAGTTTACGAAGAAAACCCTTTTCTCCATCAAAGATCGCGTTTTATTTCGTGACCCTGGTTGTAAACAATTTCCTTGCACCGCACCTTCCATTGTAGAAAAGATATCTACAGAACGGCGAGGGTAATATTGTTCCACTCCTGTTTGCAGACTTTTCAGAGACGCTCAATGGTTGTTGGACGGCGTCGACCAAGAGTTCGTTTCAATAACCTAAATCCACAGAAATCCATCGGGAATGCATCTAATGAATTAAGAGGGATATCATGAAAGGGTATAACGTGAATTCAAGTTTCATCTTCCACATGCAAAATATACTGGCTGACAAAAAAAGTTAAGCACCTAGAAGGAGTGGTTGAAAGTGAATGAAACGACTGATGAAAGAACATGTGATTTTAGTGTATTGATTACAATATGGGATGAAACAGACAACGCTGTTGGCAGTACAGGTGGAATGTTGGCACCAGGTGAGCAGGGTATGGCACCCCCTCTGGTCCCAATGCATAGCCTTATGCGGTTCGGAATGGTGTCAAACAGCCTTTGGATCCTCTCCTGAGGCAAATCAGTCCACAGTTGTTGCAGCTGTCGCTCCAGATTCGCAGGTTGGTACTGGGACGGAGTCACCTTCCAATGTCATCGCATACGTGTTCAATGATGGAGAGGTCCGGGGACCTTGCTGCCCACGGGAGGACCTGAACATGCTGTAGCCAGTCCATAAACACACTTGCTTTGTGTGGGCGTGCGTTATCTTGTTGGTACAATGTTCTAGGGTGCTGTACAATGTCCAAGGGGTAGGACGTGCGGACGCAGAATGTTTGTGACGTATCGCTGTGCCGTCAAAGTCTGCCGATATGTGACCTGAACGCATATCCGATGGCTCCGCACGCAATGATGCCACGAGTTATACCTGTGTATCTCTACACAATATAGCAGGGTTGTGTCCTCTGCCCTCGATGCCGTCATACGCGAACACGATGGTCATCGGAGGTCATGGAGAAGCGGGACTCATCACTAAACATGACTCGATGCTATTCGTCCTCCGTCCATGCCTCCCGGGCAAAGCACCACTCTAAACGCAGGACTTTGTGTTGTGGTGTTAATGGCAACCGACACATGGTGCGATAGGACGGCTGATACGAATGTTAGTTACTGCGGGACCTCACGGCTGTTGTAGAATCTCCAGTACATGTTTGCGGATGGCGGGTACCGATGCCATGGGATTCCTTAATGCTTGGAGCACCATACGACGGTCCTCCCTTTGGGGTGGTGTTTATTGGTCGACTCGAACCTGCACGACGTGCATGGGTGCCCTCATGTATCCAACATCGGGCCACTGTGACATCAGAATGGCCCACATGTTTGGCAATTGTACGATACGACCAACCAGCCTCATGCAGTCTCACCATGCGACCCCTATCAAATGCTGTCCATTGGGAGATAGGATGTCTAACGCGTCTGCCAGCAATCGCGGGTGCTTTGTACAAAGTGCTGCAAATAAATACAGGACAGTACTGCCGGGTAGCCTATCCGCTCATATATTGTTACATCATCATATTACGACCATTGTTATTCAAATTTAGTGCTTATCATTGGTAGAAATATGATTAACAATTGTCGAAATGATGATATAAATAATGTATGAGCGTATACGCTACCCGGCAGTACTGTCTTGTATTTATTTGCAGCTCCTTACACAGTAAAGTAATCCTCTCTGAACGTTTTGCGTAACTGTCGGACTTACAGCAGTTAACTGGTAACAACTTAACAACATCAACATGGTGGTGACATCACGAATTCACTCTAGTGAGCGTTCTAGACAGTACAGATCCTTGTGAATCTAATCGTTTATTCACACATCAATGGTATGCATGTGTACCGAAATAGGATAATATTGGATCACTCCTTGTGGGTGCTTCACTTTTTATTTTGTCAGACAGTGTATATTTATTTATTTTTATTTATTTTTATTTTTATTAATTAATTGGATCCAATATGTCCATCACCTGGTGCCAGAGGCCGACGAGTTGGGTCCCTGGATGGACCTGGATTCACGACTACTGTATGATGGTCACAGCAGTCCGGGGAATGGGGGGGGGGGGGTAAAGATTGGCTATCACGGATGGTCACCCATCCAGTGACGAGCCGAATGAACTCGAATTTGACATGTGGCAAGGCTTTTCTTGTTGAAATCAAACTTTCCCTTTTGTCCCTTCCATACAATGTGGGGATTGGACTGAGAACATGTTGCTGATAGTAAATGGAGTTAACCTTAGCTTCCTGTCCACCCTTCAGATTTCCCTTCCTCCCTCTTACCAATTTATACACCCGCCCCCTGGATCATAAAACAGTCAGGAATGGACTGGGGCATACAGTAAAATATAACCATGTCGCATTTTTAAAAGTGTTTTTCTGCAACAAAGTATGCTTTTGGCATTTGCGAGCTTGCTGTTGTACGAGTGCACCGCAATTACCATAAATTCTTTCGAAAAACGTTTCTTAAATTCCACTTTTGGTATGACTTCTCTCCTCGTGGAATTGTTGCAATCGTTGAGGTAGAAGTAGGGTTCATCAAAAGTGACAACGTGCTTCTATCGTTCTGGTGCGAGGTTCTTATCTCAGAGCGCCCGATAGTTCCTCTTCTTATCTGCGACGTGTTCGTGGCAGCAACTTATGCACAGGACTTGTGACGCTTTCCTAGTTGCAAGTCTTTGTTTTATTATTAAGTACGGAAAGGTGCTTTATTCTGTCAGAGTTGGGAAACGTGTCTGTCTGTCTTTCAGACGAGAAGCTGTTCACTGTAGAACAGGCACACAATCACCAAAACGACACAGTGTGGTCAGCAGAGGCACCCGGCACCTCTGCAGTCATCGGACCTAGGAGTCAAAATCAATCAAGTTTACGCTCGTGACTTCTCGAGGGTGTGGTACTTCTTTGGGCTCGGCAGCATGTCGGCAATGCGGATTGGACCTTTCAACAAGACTCTGCACCAGCTCACAAAGTGAAAATGACGCAGGAGTAGTGCAAAAGCTATTTTCCGGATTTCATAACGGATCTCACCGGATCTCAATACGATGGATTACAACGTTTGGTCGATCTTGGAAGCCAGGACCTGTGCTAAATGCCACAACAGTTTGGAGTCGCTGAAGAAGTCCCTGCGCCAAGAATGGGACCAATTGTCGCCCGACGTCTTGCGGTCCATTGCGGAAAATTTCAATACACTTTTGGGGCTTTGTATCACCGCCAAAGGAGCCCACTTCTATTTATTAGTTGTCAATTGCTTTACTTTTCTTTTTTTATTTAAAGAATTTGTAAACGATGAGTTGCTATAATTTATTGTGACCCTGTATTTAATACATTGCTTTGTTTCGTCCAAAATGTCAATATTAAAGTCACCAGCTATATAGCACACACTTTCAGTTTGCATTATTACGCTAACCTAATTCACTTTCTAAATCATAAAGGAATTCAGATAAAGCAGTAGGGAATTGTAGATAGTAATGACAGTGAATAGGAATTTCCTTTATTGAGGATTTGTAGTGAGATATTTGCAGTAAAATCTGATCTAAATTTTTGTCTATAACTTTGTAGGCAATATCTTCAGCGCCTTTAAATGTGCCTTGACCAAGAGGGACACCATGTTGAACACATTAAATGACTGTCCTTTATGGAGAACAGTCCAGCCTGTAATTCCACACAAAATGTGTTGTAACTTTAGAACCATCACTGCTACTTCAAATGTGTTTACAGGAATGAAATTTTCAGAAAATGCTGATGTTATTTGATCTATCACACGACTCCCTTTCCATTTTAAAAAAAGTGACTTAGATTCAAGATGGCCGATTTCAAGATGGCGGCCGTGTTCGGTACATACCGTAATAGATAGACCACCTCACCCATACCTTATTATAGATTTCCCAATTCCTTGCAGGTTTTCGAAAAAACAGGGTGTACTGCGACTTTTGACTCACCCTGTAGATAACTATGCCATCACCCGATTTATTTTTACGGTAGAAAGCTTAGTCTGTAATCAGGCAGTTGATAACGTTGAAGATCGCCATGTTTAAAACAGGATGCAGATATTATGATAATTGGCCATACATACTTAGAAGAAATTATAAAATCTTTAAATTTTTCAAAGTTTTGCACTCCTAAAACTGAACATTTAAGCATAGTATTGACAATGTTTCACTACAGTAAGCAGATTCAGTATATAAACTATTTAATATTTCAAAAAATTTCTGTGGATCAAGCGAATCGTTAGTTATATTCTGGTACTATAGTAACTTCTTACCTATAAATAAATAAATAAATATTATCAAACTCAATAATATCAACCCAAGAGTATAACAGCAATGTACAAGTTACAATAATGTATGGAGATCCGCTAATGACCTAATACTATGTTTACTGTTTTTATGCATAACAAATATGGAAAGTGTTTTTATATTTTATTTCCGATTGGGAAAAAAAAACGATTCTCAGAAAAGTTGTTTCATTTTTCAAGACAAACAGCGTCAGCTACTCGGTCCATGTTCCTATTTAAAGTTTTTGGGCTGATGAAAGGCTCAAACACATCTACACGGATTTCACGCGACAAGTTGTCATGCTCGACTCAAGCGACAACTTATTATCTTTTACGAACTAGTCGGACGACTCATGCGAACGATACGCGTGACTTTGAGCTCGTCCGACTTTCTTCCGCACGAAACAAACGAACCACCAATCACCTTGCTCGCTTCTGCCACGTCATCATTTGCTTTCGAGTTTCGATAACAACAAATAAAAAATGGAGGCCAGTTCAGTCGAAGCGAGAGCTGAACATGAAATAAGAACTTTTAACGAAGAGTTAATTATAGAAGTGCAGAAATATTGATAATAATAATATTCTCTGCTGCTTTAAGAGCAATTCTCGCCTCTTCAAAGCATTGGAACCCATTTTTTTCCACAGAAAACTAAATCGCTTTCTGTGTTACAAGCTCGTTCAATCGAATGAATTCCGCGCAAGCGTGTCTAATCTTGTCATGCGCATTTTTTGTCGGATGAAATCTGTGCGCGCACTTTCCGTGTAGATGTGTTTGAGCCTATAGAGATCGGCCAATTCTGGAAAATGAGTAGCCTCTATTAAATTCTTCACAAAGTCTTTAATCATGGGGTATTTGGCCCCAAAGAGCTAGGACGTCGAACCTCTGAGAAAGGCTCCTAGCACAGGTGGTCTTATACATCCCGTTAATTAATGAAATTAGAAATTTCACTGTCTTTCAGGTTGGTGCGAAAATTATGTCGATTTAGCATGTTTGAGTTTAGATCCGCAGTATTACCAGGAAAAACTAATACTGTAAAAAGAAAAAAACGGATGAACAAATAACCAAAACTAAATTAATACTTTTTTATTCATTAGGTTATCTTTTGCGAAGTTTCAGCAAAAAAGCATCAAGTTACTGGCAGTACATCTGAATAATATTGATTTGACAAGGTTTTTAGAAATTCATGGCAAATCAATTAAACCATTGAACAACAAATTGTTAGCATAACCTTCTTGGAATTGAGATCACATTTGTCCTTTAAGTTTGGAGATGCTTCACTCTCTACCAATTGTCTTGAACCTTTGAAATTGTCAAACAAAATTCACTACTCGCACACATCACAATTCGATATAGGAAAAGGTCGGTTTTATTCTGCAAAATTGTAAGGACTGGGATCATTATAAAAAAAAATTATAACATCACAACCTAGAAATTTTAATAAATAGACTGCGCCTGGAATTATAAAGTTATGAATATAAATAGTAATTATTATAATCAACCTTCCTTACACATCTTTTCATCTAGCAAAAATATGGCCAATTAAGGCGAAAAATCAGAAAGAACAACCCAGGTATTTAACATGATAAAATATATTTTTATTCAACGATTAACAATAATAAAGTGATAAGGGATTTTAATTAATGTATGAGGAACTTAGATGTTAAGAACGAATATTCTAAACTATAGAATTATTATGAATATGAAAAAATATTCTGATGCTTCAATTATGTAAACAATGTATCGTTTCCAATATAATATATTAAATTTAATGTCTCTCTGGGTATACGTTAATTAAATTCAGACGTGTCCCTTATTAGGTTTATTAGGGTTTATTAGAAATTTCGGCGTCGACTACTATTGTCACGTAAAAAATGGAGTCGCGCAGTGGAAATGACTAAACCACGTGACCAGAGTAAATTAACATATCTTTGTGCAAGGAATAAAATGAATTTATTTAAGCATTAATGAAATTGATACAAAAAAGGTTATCCACGGTGACACCCTTCCCCAGGAAACAACAAAATAAATAATAAATAAACTTCCTAATCCGGGAAGAGTGCCGACTTTACTGGATAAAGGGGTGAACTCCTACTAACACGTAGGAAATTCACCCAAATGGGATAATAAATAGAAAAGATACAAAGTACTAATTTGATAGCAAATGTATCGGAACGAACAGCTCAATTAATTAGCACGCGGTTAAACAATAGTTAAAAGTACTTTAACCGCGTATTAATACTAAATTAACGAAAAACTGTCCAAACTACAATTTAGAACTGGAAACGAGAACTTCTGCTTCACGAGTCCTTATGTCCCCGTTGCTTGCTTTGAAATGGGAAAATAAAGCCTTTCCTATAAACTTCTGCTGCAAGTCCTGGGGAGGCCGTGGCCTGGTGGGCTTTCAATGTAACAACTTCTGTGAAGTTAAGCAACATCAGGCACGGCTAGCCACTGGATGGGCGACCATTCAGTGACTCATAATCTTCACCCCCCCCCCCCCCGGCTGCTGTGACCATCATACAGCAGTCGTTAATCTTGGTTCATCCAGGGACCTAACTCGTCGGCCTCAGGCCATACAGGCCCTGGATGGACGTATAGGATTACTATTAGTTAAATTATTATTATTATATTATATAATTCTTTTCAACCTCTACACAAACTTGAGACCTTTTTGGCGTTTGTCGGTCGACGCTCTCACACGTCACGGATGCACATCCGTACGTAACTGTAAGATAAAAAAAAAAAAAAAAACGTTAATATTACAGATGTAATTGCCTGACGCGCCATAGGGAAATAATTTACGTGCTGCTACTAGCATGAAACAAAATTACGCGGTCAGTAATTTTTATTCCTTTTTTTTTTTTTGTTTCTTTCTTTTTTTTTAACTTAGAATACGCAGCATGGAGAGAGAGAGAGAGAGAGAGAGAAAGCCTTTGTTAGCTTACCCAGTGTACGGATAGATGCTGCCGAGCTGGTCTTGAAGTAGTCCTAAAAACGACCATGGCGCTATACAAATGACCGCTTCGTCTTCAGCTCCCTTGTCCGTCTCCTTCTCGTTCCATATTTTCGAAATACTGCTGGGAACGTTGAGTACTAGGACCAACACCCTTGAAATGTTAATTTCGCTGACTTCTTTGAACAGCACGTCGAGCCTGGATCTGTTGGCTCGGCAGGGCTTCCGTACCGCTGTCGTCGATGTGGCTTCTCCGCCGGCGAACTCGGGCTCCTTCTTAGGCCCGCTGTCAAATCCTTCGGGATAAAAAGTACTGTCAACAGTTAACATAAAATAAGTCTTATCCTCGCCTTTCCGAATTTGTTCCACTCGGTCGAACTCCACGCTGTTGCACAATTTTCGGCGACTCACGTCAGCCCTCGCCAGACTCGCCCTGTTTGCAACGTTTTCTCTCCTCCTAAAGTACGGAGCTCCTAATTTTCGACCTTCTCGTCTCGAGGCTCCGCTCTCTCTCCTCATGTTCTCCTCCTCCTGGATACCAATTCGAAAGCCGCGCCTGTTTTTTCGACGCTTCCGCTTTCGGCTCGCGCTTGCTTCCGCCTGCGCGAGCGTAGGACGCTCCTTGGTTTGATCTTTGCGGGTGCTGTCGATAGATGGCGGCACTCGCAAACCGACATTGCTCCCCAGACGATTTGTTTGGCTGGGGACATCGGGAAGCCCGACTGTCACATTACTATGTGACAACTATGGTCATTTTGCGCCTTTTACACAAATTATATCTGTACGCAGCCCGGGACGCGTATATTCGAAACGCACGAGGTGCAGACCATCATTCGCTCTCTAGTGATAATAAACATAACCTTACGCCCTCCAGGAGTCCAACTTCTTTACTAGTCCAACTAGATTACACTGGCACTGTTGTATTTTATTTATTTATTTTTTTTTGTATTTTTTTTTTTTTTTTTTTTTGCTCGGAGTGAATTTTTTTTTTAAAGACTGAGGGGCTGCGCCCCCCAGACCCCCCCTCTAACGAACTGATATATACCCCAACCTATTTGGT
>JAHWFO010111646.1:41475-75080 GCA_023313115.1 Rhysida immarginata | reverse complement strand
AAAAAACACACCTGAAGAAAATCCGGATCGATTAGTGAGTGAGTGTGGAAGTCTCAAAGTGACCCCACTAAGTTCAACAGAAAATCTCAAATATGTAGTTGCCTTCTTCTCTCAATGTTGGGTTCCTAATTATGCCTGTCGCTTGAAGAAAATCACGTTACTTGCTTGAAGAATATCGCGTTGCTCTGAAGAATATCACGTTGCTCGCTTCCATTTGCTCTGAAGAATGTCGGGGTTCCAATTTCCATATTTTGACTCTAATCATGAACGACGACTCTGAAGAATATCAATTGCATACAGGTTCCATTTCAATAATACACAGAGTTCGTTTCTCTTGAGTTCCATGTCATTATTACTATTTCGGGAGTCTCTTTTACGTCGCAAAACTTAAGCGGGAGTCTCTATATGTTCCAAGATACTTATTCGGGAGTCTTTATATGTTCCACTATTATATTTACCATTTATTTTTATTAGCCTGCTCACTCCATAAATTGAACTTAGAAGCATAAATTAAATTTAGAAACTAGCCTAACTACTTGACCGACTGTGGAAGTTACACAGTAGCGTTTTTCGCCAATGCTATTCCCAATCAATTTTCATAGTTTCTGTTGTTTCACTCGAGAGGAGAAAGCGCGCAGCTTCCTCAGCCAATTCTCAAACAGGACTCATACTGGACTACCTAATGACTTAGTCCCTCTATTTCCATATTCACCACTTGTACTTGATGAGACTGTACGAGCCCCAAAGATTTGAGACAAGAGGCCACCTGATGGCTTCGATGGGCTACGGAGGTTACGCAGCTGCCTCGGCGCATCTTGGCTGACCATCCCCCCCAAACGACCCGGGCGGAGAGCGCTCAGCTTCCCCCTGTCATCGACTCATCAAAGTTTCGGTTTCTCTCTCCTATTAATCGCCTCGCACATATCCGGTCTCCTTTCCTCTTCACAACTTAAAAGTTCCGAAGTGAACAAATCGCGAAAATAATAATGATTTCAAATACAACACAAAATCCATGATACAAACAAATCATCAAAAAAATCAACATATCTATTTATCGTGGAATCCAATGACTAATATCAACAATAATTACTTAAACTAGGGTTGCCATCCGTCCGGGTTTCCCCGGATTTGTCCTAGTTTAGAGAGCGTCCGGGGAGCGTCCGGGCGAAGTTTCATTTGTAGTCCGGGTTCTAAAGTTTTCAAATTAACGGCATGGATGAAGGAAAACGTTTTTCCTTCATCCATGTTAACGGTCACCCCAAAGCGCGCCACTAAACCACCGCGCGCCCCCGCGCCCCGCCGTCTCGTTCTTTTTTCTCCCCTCTCGTCTCAGTTATAAAAAAATAAAACGATAAAAAAAAAAAAACTTAAGCGGACAGTGTAAGACGTGTTTAGAAAGCGGTGTTGAGTTGTAACTCTAAGTTAAGTTCTAATAAAACATGAGGCTATTTAATTATATTTTCTTCAAGTACATAAAAAGTTGATTTATAACAATTAAAACTAATTTTTATTTTGCTGAGTAACTTTAAAAAAAAAACACTGTTTACATGTCCGGGTTTTAAGCTCCGAAATCCGGGGTGTTCATGCATCATGTCCTGGTTGGCAGATTTTTGAGATGGCAACCCTACTTAAACTCGAAAAGAACGTCTCCTCCTGTCATTGCTCCACCCCTCCTGCTATTTCACAATCGTGTGTCTTCCGATTAACATCCAAATTTATAATCTTAAATTATCTCGACTTGATATACGAGGCATGTTTTTTAAGTAAGTACCGTTTTGGAATTAAAAAAAGACGTGCAAAGATATCGCAATAATTTTATTTTTACATGAAAGCCTGTACCTTAATCTACTTTTCTACATAATTTCCGTGAATATTGAGGCACTTGTCATAACGTGGCACCAGTTTTTGAATACCCTCCTCATAAAATTCTGCCGCCTGACTTGTTAACCACTGTATCACAAATGTTTTGACTTCGTTATCGTCTTGAAGACGCTGACCACCCAGGTGTTTCTTCAAGTGCAGGAACAAATGGTAGTCGCTGGGCGCCAGATCAGGGGTGTATGGAGGATGATCTAGAGTTTCCCATTTAAAAGATTTGATGAGATCTTTGGTCCGATTAGCCACATGTGGACGGGCATTGTCATGCAGCAAAACGATACCCTTACTCAACTTGCCACGTCTTTTGTTCTGGATTGCACGACGCAGATTGTTCAATGTCTCACAATAAGACGCTGCATTGATTGTCTCATTACGAGGCAGAAACTCCACTAGCAATACTCCTTTTCTGTCCCAAAAAACTGTGCACATGATTTTCCGGGCAGAAATTGTTTGCTTAAACTTCACTTTTTTGGGTGATGATGAATGTCGCCATTCCGATGAATATCGATCGGTTTTACGCCTTTAGCACTAAGAAATCGTATAACAGCCCGTACTTCACAATCGGCGGGACTCACGATTGTCGGAGGCATCTTAAACACTCAGTAAACAACGTATACAATGAAGAATCAGACTGTAATGGCGTCAGTGCGTAGACAAGAGATGTAGTTAACCAGCGCGCATGCGCGGAACGCCGATCGTAGCGCTGCGGCGGCGGAATCGCAAAACAGTACTTACTTAAAAAACATGCCTCGTATCACTACGTCAAAAACACTTATGTTACTTTATTCTTATTAAGAAACTGAATAATACCTGCTATTATTCCTGTGACCAAGTTTCTCGTAAAATGAATATATTCCTTAACACGTGATAACGTCACAATTGACTTTTTTTCTATAGAAGCGGTTATTCATTACAATTTTCGTCAATCAAGGAAAAAGATACCATGGCACGAACCTATAATAAACATTATCTAAATCGGTTCAGTGGCACGTGCACAAATGGTACCTCAATTTTTCCTCTAAGCAATTTTCAATGGCAAGATATATTAAGAATATATTAAACAAATCGTAATGACAAGATAGAAGCGGTTATTCGTTGCTATTTTCGTGAATCGATGAATAAATTACATGGCACGAACCAATAACAAATATTATCCAAATCGTTCAATAGCACGTGTACAAATGGTATCTTCACGACTCCACCTAGCAATTTTCAATAAAGAGATATAATTATATATCAAACAAATCGTAATGACGAGATAGGCGCGTATATAAATTACTATTTTCGCCAATTAATAAATATGGTTCCGGGAATAAACCATTCTGAAAATGGTTGTAATCGAAACAATGGCACGTGCTCTAATTGTACCCAAATGACACCCTCAAATATCTTAAATGATAAGATATGGCATGTAAAATATCAAACAAATTGGGATGATGTGTCATGAATAAATATAAGGTAAAATCATTGACAGTCGAAATTGGTTCAAAGGCACCTGCTTTAGTGGAACCTTTATGGTTCTATGGAACTTTCATGATAAATTATGGCATGTAATATATCAAACGACTTGGAATGATGCGCCATGAATGAATACTTACTTACTTTTCAAACCCGCTTATCCGTTAGGGTCGCGGGGACAGCAGCCCTATGGAGAATCTCCAGTGATCGCGATCTTCCGCCATCGAGGCGTATGTCCTCCTTGTTAATACCCAAGCGACTCGAACCCAGTTTCTCCACCTGGTTCTAGGCCGACCCCTTGGTCTCTTACCCACCGGCTTGGAAAATAACAACTGCCTAGGAAGGTCAGTTTGTGGCATCCGTATCATGTGGCCATACGAGCGCAACTGAGATCTCTCAATGCGGAGAAGTATCGATTCAACACCTAAAGACTCCCTTATTGTGCTGCTGTGCACTTCATCTAGTAGGGTAATACCTGCCACTCTCAGAAATCTCATTTCGGCTGCTTGTACCCGCGATCCCACTCTTTCGGTCATTACCAAAACCTCATTACCAACGGAGAGGTTGGCTTTGTTACCCAGGTCGCGTTTCGTTACCGCGCATCGCCACAGTTCACGTCTGACACAGCTTGCTGCACCGATCCGAGCATCCAATTCTTTCTCCTGCCGTCCATCACTCGTGAATGCAATCCCGAGATACTTGAATTTCTCCACCTGTCTCAATGAGGCTCCCCTAAAATGGAGAGCGCACTGAGCAGGCTGTCTTGAAAAGACCAGAACCTCAGTTTTAGTCAGCTAATCTGCATCCTAGCTTCTTCACATTTAGTTGCAAACCGGTCTAGACAATGCTGAAGGTTCGTGCGAGAAGATCCAAGGAGGACAAGGTCGTCAGCAAAGAGCAATCTCTCTACCAGGCATTCGCTCACACAAACACGCTCTTCGCCTTGGCTGTCCCTATCTATCTAGTCCATAAAGATAATGAACAAGAGGGGCGACAGTACGTACCCTTGGAGGAGTCTACATCCACGGTGAACGGTCTTGACTTAATGCCAATTATTCGGACACACACATCTCAGAGCTTTCGTATAGAGACATGATAGCAACCAGTAATTATCCATCCACTCCATACTCTTGCAACACATTGCAATTGACATGGTATCATTGACATGGCTCACAGTAAAACAATGCCGCTGTCACCCAACTCGACTGGAAAATAATACTTTCGTCCGGCAAGGGAATCGCAAAAACGATCTCCCGAATAACATTCTTCAAATAAATGTTATTAGAGTGAATAATTATTTATAAACTTTAAACAGCTTTAAGATATAACTCTTAAAGGTTCTTCAGAGGAGGGGGGGGGCGTCACATGTGTTCATAATGCACTTTCGCGCTGCATCTCCAAACATATATTATGCAAGCCTATCATCGCTATGTTTCGTTACTTAGCTCTATTCATGCAGTAAATCTTCGGAACTATCTAACAGAGCCGCGGCTTAATTTAGTTCCTAACTCTTTATGACCAAGTCTAGTTTTTGCATGAGTTCTAATTGTGCAGACGGATTTATTATGTACACTAATAAGTGAGTTGACAACTTCTTCAGACACATTTGTATTTCTTGGAGGTTTTGCTAAGTTATAAAATGACAAACATGTTACTGCTGTTAAAAATTCTGAGGCAGTAGAGTGGTCATTGCAACCATTGAATTGTCGAATGATTCCAAATAAATTTTCTGTACTATCTTGGCTTAGGCGAGATGTGAGAATATATTCTGTCATACATTCTGATAGGTACTGAGTAGTGTTGAGTTACTTTTAAGCCTAAGCTTGTACTAGGACTCAAATAACCCCCTTTTTCACATTTTCTCCCAAGCTTCCATGAAAGCCAGAAAAGGTTTAATTTTGTCAATATTCTTGGAATTATAACGAAATGAGGTTGAAGGCAATGAAACCAATGGTTGCTTTTGTACAATCTGTCCCATACTGTTCTTCTATTTCTTTTTATACAGGAATAGACCTCTCTGTATTTCATCACTAAAAACCTGGAAAGCATGAATGGAATGCATGAATGGACCTTCTATTTTATGGAATGCATGTGGGTGCATATGAGCAAGTGTTATATTGGACATTGCTTTGAGCGTAACATTCTCGCAGTCACACCGAAAGGCAGCATCCATGTAATTCCCTCAGATGTTTGATATCCCTTGGTCACAAGCATATTCCTGAAACACTTAATTAAGTGAGGGAGATTACTGCTGCTGTCAAAGGGATGTGGAACCTCGCATTTCTTCGCATTAATCCCAAATTGTTACCACATATTTCGGTTCCACATAGCACCAGCACATGTTACAAAATCGACAAAGCCAGCCTTTTCGCCCAGAGTGATTGATTCGGTAATTATTTTAGCTAGCAAATCTCCCTTTACACTCCCTTGCTAAATCTCCCTTGCTAATAAACACTGCCAGTCTCCCATGTACTGTTTGAATATGATTACCATACCATGATCACATGGTGCATTCTTGAGATGTTCCGGTGTAAACTGGCCTAAATCTACAAAGCCGTTAACTTTTCCAGTACCTTGAAGCATTCACTGATTTTCATTTCATCAACTGAAATTCCACCATGTCTGGTTAATGTCCATTGTTTTATATTTTTCTTGCAACATCACATAAAGGCGTTCATTGAAACCGAACTGCGACTTATATGCAAGCAAATATTTTCGTAAACAAGAGCGACTTATTTCTGCGAATGTATTGGTACAACTTCTCATTCTCATCAAAATACAGTCCAACTTTTTCCATATGCCATTCCTTTGGTACTTTTTCTTGAAGCAGCTTTGAAACATTTCAAGTTAAGGCCAAAGTTGTTGTCTTCGAGATATGTGAGAAATCTTTTTCTCTATAACCTCCGCATCTAGTGCACTGTTCGTAGCTCACAGTGTCTCAAGTTGGCATTGTACTTTAGACAGTTTTATCTTTAATATTTTAAGAGTGCGTGTAGTTTTCCTGTGTGATTGGTAGATTTGCGATAATCTTTCAATTTTTGTCGTCTTAATTTGGACTGTTGATTCAGAATATATTTATGCAAACACTTACAGTGCTTGCAAACCTCTCCCTCTTGTTTGAAAAGTCCCGAACAGTTTTTGTGTAAAACCAAAATTTTTGGAGAAAATATTCTGGCTGAGCTTTGTATTTTCACACCATCTGTTACACTTCGTGCTCCCTTACTTAGTTTACGATCCTGAAGTTTTTGCAGTTTCTCCTCGACATATTCAGCTGTGATATCAACCGTCTCTATTAATTTGTTTCACGCATAAATGTTACTGATATCTTACTATCAGAACTGATTCGTAAGATCATACACTTGCGTGCAGTAACACTCAACAACGTATCAATTGTATTTATACTGTATATCGTAAAATAAAACACATCTTTTATATGCACTATCCACTTACCTGAAGGTAAAATTTTAACTTTCAGCTTGGCTGTCCGGGTGTCTGCGATGTCCCAACTGGTAGAGGTATCGGCCATGATAGTCGAGGTTCCTGCTTCGAATCCAGGTCGCAGAATTTTTCCTTCCATTTTTCAATCGAAAAATCATTTTCTGTAATTTTATTATGTTCCTTTGCTCAGATTCGCCAACATTTTCACCTACTTCCATAATTTCATTGCTCTCATTGAACATGGTCTCATCACAGCTTTCCGATGTTTTTTTTTTTACAAGCTCGTAAACTGGCTGATCAGTAAGCTTACGTTTTCTTTCCTTTGGCAATGGCTTGCTCAGATATTTTGGGAGGGTCGGAAAAATCATCGGAACGTCGTTTTGAGTTAGCATTGGCTTATCCCTAAGTTCGAGCACGGTCTCCCCATTAATAACATGGATAAAGTTTTTAATTATGTGCTGAACGTGAAAATGCAATTCACATATCCTATTTGACTTCCTCGGTTCTTTATCTTTTCTTGGAATTGCATTCTTCCATTTCTTAAGGGATTCTTCATCTTCTTCCTTACAGGATCTATAACCTATTGAACAACCAGGTACAAAGCAATGGCTATCCAAATTCCTTCTTTTAGCGCTCATATTTATTTATCTTGCATCTGAAACAATCAAAAAAACAAAATGTTTAAATAATAACACAATTTTCACACTAACAGCTAGAAATAATAGCAGGAAAATGCATATTTACCATCGGAAGAAGATTGTATTCTCATAATGTAAAACAGTGTGCCATTATTCTCCTTGGCAAACACCCGAACGCCGCCCTGGCGGCATCATCATTCAGAGGACTGCATGAGCAATAGCGTTGAGGGAAAGATAAACAAACTATCTTCTTCTAGCCACTGTAGTAGTGGGTGCGTGTTTGTTGACTGCTCGTTTAAGGTTGAGTTCTCGCTAATTGCCTAGACCGCTCTAATACTTGTTATTAGATAGTAAATTTTGCGCTGTGGACAGGGGCTTAATCCTGTTGGAATGTAAATTTCTTTGAATGATTTGCGTGGCCTCATTGATTTGCTGCAACATTGATACTTCCATCAACATTAATCAATAATGGAAATAATGATAGAACCGGTTATGCAATAACTGTTTATTATGTTGTTTACTCGTTTCGGTTTACACCATCATGAGAGCATGATTTTTCAAGTAATAAGAAAACTACACTGATTGGAAGATAGTAATTGGGCACTTTCGATTTTAAACGTTTTGTCGAATATCTAGAAAAATACTTGACGAATTATCCTGAAACTTAAGGGATGTAAAGAGTATGTTACACCTCATATATTTCAGCAAAAGTTTTGTCCAGAAGGCAAATAGGGGACCAGCAACAAAGTGAACCAAAAAAATAATGTTTGGGATCACCCTGAAAAAAATAACGCTTGAAATGCGTTGTAGCTTTAGCATAAGATTAAGAAGCCTCTTTTACTTATCCGTGTTCATTTATATGAGAATAGCACCTATATTCATGGAGATATAAAGATTTCTTTAAAAAAATCGAATTGTTTTCCTACGTTTTTTGTTTATAACATGCAGCGTATTCAACCCAATGTAATGCCATTTTCAGGAAACTTGACAAATTATAATAAGAGACAACACCCTGCAATCAGAATATGAAAATATTAAATATTTGATGAAATATGAGCATTTTTACTAAATAATGTTTAACTGCGCATACGCTAGATTTACCAAAATGTCTTTTACATAATTTTTTAGCCAAATGTATAGAGCTACCATTCTAAAAAGCCCAAGCAAATATCGTAAAACTTCAGAAAAATATCGTCGATAGAATGAGTTGAATTTCAGTCGCTCTGAAAAATAAACAAAAAGATAAGGGGGTGTTCTCCGAATTTTTGTTTTTCGACCGGGCACCAGTAACTAACTTCTTCTAATGCTGATATGACTAATAAATTATGGAATAGACATTTTGGTAACGCTTGCGCATGAGCAGGTAAATATTATTTAGTAAAAATGCTCATATTTCATGAAATATTTTGTAACATTAGACACCCTCTGCAAAGAAACACTACTCTTCACGTTGGGCGCTATTGTGACCTCTACCGATTGACTATAGTAATGACCTCCTCTCCGAAGAACAGACTAGTTCAGTCTTATGGAATAAAATTAATTCGAGAGTGAATTACTTCAAATTGAAATGAATAGGCAGGGTTTTTGAAATAAAAAAAAAATCTTTATTCAAGAAAATCAAAATCAATTCAAAAGAAGTGACTAAATGCTAGAAAAACTTACATACTAAATCTTAATTCTAAGATTAAAAAGAAAACACCGAAATAATCTTTTTCTGTATTTATAACTGTCTTAACACTGTTTTTGTGATCAAGATAATTTTCACCTAACTTTAAAAGTTCGATGCTGAATCCTATCCTTCCGTCTGTTCGCTTTTTTTTAAGGTAAACTCCACAGAAAAAAATCGATCGGCCTCGGTGGCTCAGCGGTTGCATGATCGCCTCTGATGCCCGATTATGCGGGTTCGCTCCCGGCCGAGGATGACGAGGATTTTTTCAGGGAGAAATCCTAAGATCACGTACTTCCTTTGGAAGGGAAGTAAAGCCGTTGGTCCCGTGTAGTCGTTTGCCGGCTGCACGTTAAAGAACCTTTGCGAGGCAAAATTTGCGGCCCCTATAACGCCGTCCTGAAATAACCATAAGCAGTTGAAAAGGACGTTAATACCAAACAAACCAACCAAACCAAACCACGGAAAAAATCGACTTTATTTTATTTTTGCATCATAATAATAATCCAGATTGATAGAGTATATATATGTTATTCAAAATTTTTCGATTTTTTTCTAACATTTTATTAAGAAAAATGCCTCGGAAAATTGAAAATTGGCCTTGTGATCTTCCATCCCTTATCCAGAGAACACTGCGGAACAAGGCGTCATTTCCTGCCGCTAGAACCTGGGGGAATTTCGTCGCCGAGATTCTAGTCGCTTTCGATTCTCGTAGTTTCGCTTAGAACGATTCTACATATCGTAAGATTTTACTAAGCTGTTTTAGGCGCATTCTCCATCGCGCACGAAACGCACAATCGTGAGAGTGAGTCACGTGATCAGTGCGAATTGTACAGTGCAATTCATGGAGTTTAGGCAGCCCCAAAAAGAACAGAGCGTTAACGATAAACCCGCGATTTTTGCAAATGGCGAACCGTGATAGAAAAGTTTCGATACCATGTCAATGATTAATACCATGCAAACAGTTTTAAATAAGTATATTGTAAATGCTGAAGATGAAAGTAGCAGTGACGATGATTTCCTAGAAAGTGTTATGAAGGAAATCGAATAATCTGAATTAAACTTCTCTGCAGTTTCTCCGTCTACATTCACTGTTTCAATTTGGATAATTGTGTTTCAGTTTCCTCATTGCTCTTCCGACGTCTTCAATACACTGAGCAACGCTGGCCTCACGGTTTAATGCTGTATATCGCAGTAGCATTTAATTCTGCTAACGGCCCTTGTATATCGTGGTCACTGATATGAAACTCGCAATCGTCACTATCGGTCTTGTTTCATATTGCGATCGCAGGGGGAGGGAAAAAATGAAACTTTTTTTTATATATTTTATCAGTTTGGAGTCCAAATTGAAAATTTTTATACATGCTACATTGTTATTGAGACCTTCATCTTTCATTTTAAACAAAGTTGTTTTGAGTGTGGAGTTTACTTTTAAGTTAGGGCACATATGATATAGGAAATGAATGCGTGTTTCATCGGTGATTATGAATATCGTATCCAAATTTGTATGTTACCAATCGTTCCCGAGATATCGGCCAAAATTCAAATTTCTGAAATAAGTATCTCGAAAATGGCGAGTCGCACCAATTTGGAGCCAAAGTATTTTTTCCCTCCCCCTGCGATCGCAATATGAAACAAGACCGATAGTGACGATTGCGAGTTTCATATCAGTGACCACGATATACAAGGGCCGTTAGCAGAATTAAATGCTACTGCGATATACAGCATTAAACCGTGAGGCCAGCGTTGCTCAGTGTATTGAAGACGTCGGAAGAGCAATGAGGAAACTGAAACACAATTATCCAAATTGAAACAGTGAATGTAGACGGAGAAACTGCAGAGAAGTTTAATCATACACCCAAAAATCAATATTCCGACGGTTACTATCGAAAAATCATAATTATCGATAATCGATATTCACTATCTCTATATACCTATGAGTTATAGTAGATGTGCATTATGTGCATATAGTAGATTCTATAATAAATTTTCAAATTCGCCCAATCGTTAGAGATAAAAACTTTTTAAGTTCGTTTTAGTAATGATAGCTTGCTCATTCTCATTAGGGTTTTAAATGAAATTTATTAAGTCATTTTTTATTTGGTCTTTATTATTCTAATTTCAAGGCAAAGAGTATATACTGGAAAGAGTGTGTATTATTGTTTTTTCTAGATTCAAGTATTTCATGACACCGATTTTGAAAGCATACTGGAAATATCCAATCTAGAATCCACGACTATTGCCTTATTATACATAATGGTAAGTTATTCATAAAAGATTTATTTAACACGTTTGTGAATTATTTTATATTATAGTTTGATAAAAGTTTATAAATATTGCAAATTTAATAGTTAACACGGCTTTTCATATTTAGTATCATCAATTGGAACATGAAGTATACTATAAAAGTTATGAATAAATAATTGTAAAAAATGGTAGGTGTAAAGATATTACGAAGGCGAGTGAAAAATTATCTACAGTTCAACCATGACACCTTCAAGGCTTAGAATTGATACGATGTGCGGTCACATTTGCGAAATTTGATCCCTTTCGAGTCATTCGCCTGGCTATTACAATGCAAACGTTAAAGAGAATTCACACGTATATGTCTAAAAATTTAATTCTGTGAGCATCTTTATATAGTCCTTTCCAAAGTTATTAAGTTAATTAAAATGTTCCATTTCCCAAATCAAATGTAAAAACAAGTAAAGAATTACGCAAGGGTCTTTTAATGAGGGCCATGGAGACAAGAAGTAGGATTCAGCTACCGCAATTCAGCTTGGCTATCTAGAATTCAATGTGATCTAGAACAAGGTGGGGGTCAGTTTGCCGGAAGTGGTAAAAATTGCCTTACTGCGAAAGCGTATTTTGACGTCACTGGATGACATCAAAACCAATACCTGCTAAATCGAAACCTCAACAGAAACTAAAACATGGCGGCAATAAAAGCGACACTTGACGACTCGTTCATTTCCTTTACAATTCTCATTCTTTATACTATTTATTTTAATTAAATAATAAAGCCATTATAAGGAGGGACTTACGTAATTTATAAATATTGTAAAATGTACTTAGGTATTATATTTTCATTGTGAACACAGGGTTAATGTTAACTATCCGCACATCGCGGATGACTGATTATGCGACCAAGGTAAGTGAAATTTATTGTGACTAAATAGAAAAAGGGTTATATGTCAGTTCGTTAGAAGGGGAGGGGGTGTCTTTATAATATAAAATTATTTACCTTGGTCTCATAATCAGTCATCGCGGGATGTGCGGATAGTTAAGCGAACACAGAGACAAGGACGATAACGTGTTTCTCGTTATCATTAGGCCTAGTTATCATTCCCCGTTAAGATTTCGAAATTGATTTGTTGGCAGTTAAGAGACAGAGATAATAATTTCGATATTATTTCATAATAACTTTATTTATACAGGCATTAGGAAATATTAATTTATAATATAGTAAGTTTACAAATAAACGTTTCTTCAGAAAAACAACGTAAGAGTTTTGTTTTTACGTGAAAACGTTTTCTTTTGTGACCAGAATAATGGCTACCGCTCACTGCCGGAAGTAAAGCTATAAGTCATCCAGTGACGTCACAATACGCATGCGCGTTAAGCACTTTTGCCAAATTGGACCTACCTGTTATTCTCAGAGACAAATGAAGAAAGAGACTGGCAGGGAATTTTTTCAAACTTATGAGCATGCTCATAACAATGCTGTCTGCTCATATAAATATCCAAACGGGATGGCCTAGTAGTCTTCTAAATATATAAACTATATATATATATATAAATCTATTATAATATTTCATAGGGAGTAGCTACCAATTTTTCGAAATGAGTTTATGCTTAAAAAAATAACGTATCAGCTAAAACGTTGCTGTTTACTCTACGGTATATCGTATTGGCTTTCGTTATCTTATAAAATAATATATTGTGGCATGAACAATTTCGGTATGAAAATATTACAGAACTTAAAAAGTAATGAGTAACAAGATAAGAGGAAAAGGGTTTTTTCAAACCAAGCTTTTATAACGTTTTATTTAGTGGCAATAATAAAGCTTAATTTTGCAACAATAAACAATAGATACATTTACCTCTCGCCATAACGAATTGTTCAATTGTCACAACAAACAATTCGTAGTAATGAATTAGTACCATTAAAACACGAACCAATGAACCGATTTGAAAAAACTTTTCTTTAACATAAATTGTCATCGATCAATTGTCATGTATGTGTGTCAAGTTTCAGCTATCAAGTTGGTTTAATATTGATTACAAGATTTGACTTAAACAAACTGACATTGAAAGTTTAATAAAAGCTTTTAAAAATATCAAAGTTCAATGACAGAAAAAAATAAACTAAATATTTATTGATGAAAATAGGAAAGAAAATTCCACAGCCTGGTTCCCGGTTCGAATTCAGGTTGTGGAATTTTTGCTCCTCTTTTCATAAATAATTTAAACATCTGAGGTTTGGCATAGGATAAACCCTCATCGAACATTCTTGAGATATTCTTAAATATTTAATGCTTTGTTTTTAATAGATGCAAAATCTGTCTAACTGAAATAAAAATCAGTCATTAATCTTTTCAGTTAAAAGTACTGTAATTCGCCCACACAAATAATAAATCTCATCCCTATTTTCACTCTGATGGCCAAGTCCATTTTAAACTTTTACGATGTTCGTTCATATTACTAGACTTCATAACCGATCAACTTCGCTTAGATCAGCTCCTGACAAGCAAGTGAAAACGCTTTTGGAATAGACTGAACATTTGTGACGAAAAAAAAACTTTTGTTGACAAGCGGAGCGTCTTTTCAATTTTCATCTTGACAAGCTAGTGTTTGTTCCTTGTTCGAATCCAGGTTGAGGAATATTTTTTTTCCATCTTAGAGCATATTAAAATTTTAATGTATAAAACATTTATAATGACTGGAAAGATTCACTATGTCAAATTTGGAGAGGGAGAAGATTAATACAGCTGAGATTTTGAGGAAAAAACGATATCACGGGGAAGAATGTATGACTATCTATACAGGATGTTTTTGAATTGAGTACAGATTTTTTGGGAGATGATAGAAGAGGTCCTTAGAAGTATTTTTTGTCATATGAGCATGGGGTCCCCGCAGCTCCGTTTATTTACAATACTGCATTGAACAGTCAAATGACACCGGGACGCTGTGTGCGTTGGTAGGCCTAGATTATTTTATTTTTAACAATTAACACAAGCAATCTACTGTAATAACTTTTAAAGTAATTGTTTGCAAAGAAATTTCAATGTGCACGTTCTTGTTTGTTGAAAAGTCTTAAGACAAACTTCGTCAAGGAGATTCCATGGTATCCAACCCCTTTGTAAAATACGATTAGTCCATATGTAAATAAACTAATAGCATTCTGGCAAAGCAGTAGGTAAAGATTTGTGTTAAAAAGTTCACTTGATGTGCTTTTTGCATGTGTAAAGTTAAACAAACAGTATGAATCGTTTTACATGGAATACACTTAATACATCATAAGGCGTTGCGTATTGTGCTATGAAGCAAATGGCGGTCATTTCGAACAATTACCGTAACAATTACTTTTTTATACGGCAATCTTATATTTTAACAATTAGAATCTTTCTTTTACATAAAATAAAGTATTCTTGTTTTTCATTTAGTTTACTAGGGCAAGTGGAGAGAGCTGCATTACTAGGTCCGAGTATAATGATTGTAAGAAAAAGTGTGTGCAACAGGCCGAGAAATCGGTCAAATGCAGGTGAATGCAATCTTCAAAGTTACTCATTCAAAAAAATTTTCTTTTCGGAGTTAATCAAAAAAAATGTCTAAACCAAAAAATGTCTGTCAAAAAAATGTATAAACCAAATGTCGGCTGGCTTTACTATTGTCATTTGGTATCAGGTCGTTGCATATCAAATGTCGGATTTGGAGGTGGGTTCCGCGCTTCAGCACGCTTTCCACGTTTAGTAGCAAGTTCCTATAACAAAATGGTACATTCCCAGGGATAAACCTATCAGCGACCAGCTGCCTGAAATTTGTATGTCTGCGATGATATTTAATAGCGTTTGACCCAAGCGAAGATAGTCATGACTTCATACGAATTACGTGTGATAATGCATTACGAGTTCAGGTTGAATCACACAGCATCCAACGCCACTCGAAATATCAGTAAGGTATTCGGCGTAGGCACCGTAAACGAACGTATTGTCCAACATTGGTTCCAAAAATTCCGGGCGGGAATGACGGAGCTGGCAAATGAGCCACGCGGCAGACCGCCCAACGTGTTGAAGGACGCTGATCTGAAGCGATCTGTAGAAGAGGACCCGTCAAAAACTGTTTGGGACCTTGATGGTGGTCGGTCCTATCAGCATCGAATGTCAGTAGACACCTTAGAACCATCGGCAAGGTGAAATTGCAGGACAAAAAAAGAGCAAAAGGACAAAAAAATTACAGGGTCACACACGAACTTACGGAAACAAAAAATAGCGTCGGTTGGAGGTTTGTACGGAATTACTTTTGCTCCATGAAGAAGCGGGGATTCTTGATCGCATTGTCACCTGCGACGAGAAGTGGCTCCTATACGACAATAGGAAAGGATCAGCACAGTGGCTCGATACTGATGAACCCCCGCGACAGTTCCCTAAATCCCCGTTGCACCCCAGGAAGCTCATGGTTACAGTGGGTGGAACATCCGTTGTTGTAATGCATTACAGCTTTCAGCAGCAGGGGGAGACGATCACCGCTTCGTTCTACTGTCGTGAACTGCATCATATACACACAAAATTGTGAACCTGCACTTGTGCATCGCAAAGGCGTACTAATGCTGCATGACAAGGCGCGTCCGCATGTTGCACGAACGACCGTGCAGACGCTACAAGCTCTGGGCTACGAGGTGATCCCCCCCCCCCCTCATACTCTGGACCTCTCCCCCACCGACCACCATCTTTTCCAGAGCCCGGACAATTTTCTCCGGAGGAAACATTCATAACCCAAGCAGACGTCGAAAACGCATTCCGGGAGTTTATTGAGTCCCGTAACCATGGATTCTATCGGAGAGGACTCGACAAGCTGCAAAATCGTTGACAACAATGTTTGGATTGCAATGGGGGTTATTTCGAATAGCACGTCTGAAGGTGTCTTTTTTAGAGGGCCACTAAAGATGACCTCTGCAATCCGACATTTGATATGCAAGGATCTGGTACTATTCTGGAGGCAAGATCGAGCTGAGATGTCTCTGAGTACTGTTAAACCCAAACATCCTGGATTTCCTTTGTACTGTACTAGCAAAACGAGCTTAGGGATATAGTAAAGATAAATATGGCCAGGAGCAATTATCTGTCCTACATCCCTTAGATCGACGCACGAGAACTGTATTTCCTTTTAATAAATTAGAATTGGTGCCTAAATGATATTAATCTGATGATTTTATTTCCATTTTCAGATTGCCCTACATGGAGTCACAAGAAACAATACCATTCTGCACAAATATAACAAATGTAAAGAAGGCTCAAGGAGATTATCTTAGAGCATATGACCGTTGTTCTTGCCACCAGAGGTGCAAGATTATTACTGCGATTCCTAGCATTCAATATAGCGCCGATCTAAATTATGCAACTGTGATTAGACATAATTATCCTGCAAAGAAGTTATTAAGTATAAAAGAATATTACAGTTATAACTTTGTGAAATATATCTGCGACATAGGAAACTTACTGGGTATAACACTGGGAGTGTGTATATTAAATTTGTCTGGTCTTTTTTCTTTGACTTGAAAATTAATGGGAATTTTTTTCTTAAATATTTTATCGAAATGAATATTCAATGCAATCTTTTCTGTGTGCAGTGAACTGTTACAGCATTGTGTAAATTGTTAAACGCCCATTTAAGTTATCCTTATAATGAATTTATATTTATGCAGAAAAGAGATTTACACAAGGAAGTCATTTATCAATTCATTCTTAAGCATTTCCACAAATGTTATCAGAATCAGATAACCTTGTCTTTTGTCTCTTTTTATACCTGAATGTAACGTTCAGAAGTACGTTTACCTCTGTAAATTATGATCTTAATAATATTTTACTTTCTAAACTGTTTATTATCTATTTACAAAGAATTAGGTAACACTTTAACCACAACCATTTGTTTCTTTATGTGAACCAAAGAAAGTAACTTATAAAATAATCTTATATATAAAATTAATTTTCGGATTATTGTTTGTCTGTTTGTCCACTGACAGGTTTTGCCATCGGATGGGTTAAGCATGGGACGACTATACGCTTTCAATCCTCTGGTCCGTGCACATGCGAACTCTATTGTTGGCCTGCTATATTTGCTATAGAGTAGAGATCCTGAATATAGAATTAATTTTACAGGGCGCGGCAAGCTAACTTCCTTATTTTGTAATGCAATAAAAAAAAAGTATTAAAGATATCGTTTTATTTTTGTTTTGTAAAAAAGTTACACATTTAAAGTTGTGGTTTACAAAGTTTTAAAAATCATATGGGGTAAGTGACGCCCGCCATTCTCGATACACAAGTGAACCGAATTCTGGTTTTCTCATCATATTGATGGTTTTCTTGGCCTGGCCGTCTCTCCTTGAATGTTTCTCTTTGGTTGTCTAGAGTCTGTGGACGGTTAGTATAGACACGGGATTTCAAATACCCCCACAAAAAAAAATCACATGGGGACAAATCGGGAGAACGCGCCGCCACTCCAAATCGCCTCTCCGTGAGATCAGGAGCCCTGGGAATTGATCTCGCAACACAGCCTTCGATGCCCTTGAGGTATGGGCCGTTACTCCGTCCTGCTGAAACCATAATCAAGTCTATTTCATCCAGTCGTAGCAATAAAAACTTCTCGAGCATGTTTACATAACGGTCTGAAGTGACTGTGAGTCTGCTCATTTTCCTCAAAAAACCATGGGCTCATTTTCCACAAGGTCACACAACTTCGACCGAGACCACCTCCGCCTGACTGCGGCTCCTGCAAGCTTTAGAGCACTCACTTCAAAAACAGAAGTTAGCTTGCCGCACCCTGTAAATTCAGGATCTCGATTGAAGAGTCAATTTATGCCCCCTCTATTGGAGGATTTGGACGATTTATGCCCCCTCTACCGACAAGCTCGTTTTAACATCAGAGCAATTAAATGCTCATAATTAGGTTATGGATTTATTTACCAAAGCGGATGTACGGATGGAGGTATTGTGTTTCTCGACGTCCCAGGAGGGTCATTTTTAATTAACCTCAGTCTAATAGCGAATTCCACTCGTTGCTCTAGAGCACTCTTTTTTTTGCTCCGTTCCACTCACCGCACGGAGCATCGCGAGTGCTCCTACTGTGTATTTCACTTGCTGCTCGAGCTCCAAGAGAGAGTGCTCCAGCTACTCCAGCTCAGGACGTGGAGTAGCTGGAGGAGAAGTGGGAAGAGAGGTGGAGTTCAAACTTCAAATATGGCTGATGACGAATTTTTATACGCGTTCGTTGAAGAATTTTTGGCTGGTTCAGAAGATGAAGATGAAAGGAAGCGTAATGCTCTTCTTTGCTACTTTCCAACTGAAATTGGAACTTTACTAACTGAAATTGAAACTCGTCAAACTCGTCATCCATGTTACTCTTGTCTGGATCAATGTGTTTGTTCCACTTGACGACCAATTTTGCTTCCTCTCATGGAGAGCAGTCACGTGATTTGTGCTACTCTTGCTCTCCCCAGAGCGCTGAGTGGAATTCGCATAAGTGAGGTTCGAGCAAACGCTGGCATAGCTCAGGCCGTAGCATCATCCGGAATCACTTCCACGTTATTGGATGATGGCCGGACTGCGCATTCAACTTTACAGTTGCCATTAAATATTGCCCACAGTGACAATCCTGTTTGTAACATAAGTAAAGGGTCTGGGAAGCAGAGGTGTACCTAGGGGAGGGGACATCTGTTCCCAGGCGCCAGTCTTTAAACCCATGCTAAAGGAGGGGGGAGGGGACACCAAGATAAAATTTGATAACATGGGGCAAAAAAATGAATAACTTGTCCCCGGGCACCATATATCCTCGCTACGCCTCTGCTGGAAAGGTGAAAGTCTTACAACTTTACAAGGTATATTTTCGGGCGAATGTAGCATTTGGCACACAAGAGGACTTTTGAAGCCTTGGATGTATAACAATAAGAAACATAAGAGATCGTGGAAGAATAATGGGAGAAGCTGTCGTTTTGCTTGCAGATTTTTGCCAAACTCTTCCGATTATTCCACAAGAAACGCCTGCAGATGAACTCAGTGCTTAATTCAAAGTATCCGCCATTTGGAAATTTGTCCACATCAAAAAAATTGATTACTAATATTCTTGGTGACAACGCTGAAAAAATTGTAAACAATTATTCAGTCTTGGAGATCTTATCTTATCTAGTACAGAGGGAGTTTTGCGCCATCCCATTATAAACGACTGCTACGAGATGACAGTAGCAGCCGGGACCGACGGCTTAACGTGCCCTCCGAAGCACGGGGGATTTCATGATGGAAAAGCTGCTGGGGATAAACGAACCAGAGGCTGTCACCAACCACTGGGAAACCAGCTATGGTCGATCGGCAAATGGGTCAGACCAAAGTCCCCCAACAGCCGCGCCCCAAATAGCTGTCCCGCCAGCGGTGGCCCTCAAGCCCTGGCCGTCACCCAACCAGCAGCTGGCCCAGTCTTGGAGATGGAAAATTATCCACATTTGCGTCAGATTTATTATCTCATTCTCCTGATTTCTATATACTGTAGTCGTCGGTGCGAGAAATAATTATACATAAAATTTTCCCGAACATAGCAACAAAAAAATGAGGATTCTCAATGGCTTTGAAAACTTACAATTCTTACACCAAATAAAGACAAAGTAAATAAAAAAACGACATCATTTTGCAAGAGTTGCCAGGATATTGCACTACATACAAATCTATTGACACTATTATGGATCAAGAGCAAGCTGTTAATTAAGCTACAGAATTTTTAAATTCATTGGAACCATCTAGCATGCATCATTTAAGTTCAATATGAAAGTAGATCCAGTAATAATATTGTTGGAAAATTTGGATACTCCAAAATTATGCAATGATACTAGACATTGCCACTAAATACAGTAAATGCCCAATATCACCCAGGCAACAATTATCTAGATTACAATTTCTTGCGCGGTTTGCTTTTGCAATGACAATTAACCAAGCACAAGAGCAATCTCTTAAAGTCGCTGGCATAAATTTGGAATCCCCACGTTTTTTTACACGGGCAATTATATGTAGAGTTCTCACACCGCAAGGTGAAATGCAAGAGTTCACTTTATAGCCCTCAATAGGTAGGGAAAATTTTTTTTAAAATGCTGTAATTTTCTTAAGTCCTGACACTTCAATAATAGGCTGCATCGAGCGATTGCTAGCAGGCTTGAGTGAAAAAAAGCAGCTCACAGATCGCGCATGAGGGTATAAGGTATACTATCTTTATGATGTCCCTACCTACTGAGCGCTATCAAGTGAACTCTTCTATTTCACCTTACAGTGAGAGAACTCTAGCATGTTCTCGAGTGAGTACACCGAAAAATTTCTATATTTATGCTCCTAATGGCCTGACAAAAATATACTGTATCCAAAGGTATTCGTGTAACACATTCTTTGCCAAAATAATGGACATTTATGCATAACTAACATTTATTAATTTTTTCTAAATAACTCCCAATTACAATATTTGAACAATTTTGTATTTAAAATATTCTGTTATTATATAACTTATTAATTTTTTAAAAACAATTTGCTGAATTTTTGTGAAATTTTGTATCTAATCGTATTATTGCTAACTTTTGTAAATTAATTAAGTTTTTCTTATTTTTAGTAGCACGTTATTTTTTCTTTCATACTTAGCGGGTGAAGCTGCGATATCCAGCTAGTCTTATATAAAAAATTCATTTTCCGTTTGTTTATTTGTTTGTCCACTGACATTTTTTGCCATCAAATGGCGGAAGCATCGCATGACTATATGCGACCAAAGATTTCCTTTATTTGGTTGCATTACGATCTTTTAATCGTCTGATCTGTGCACACAAGCGAACTCCATTGCTGATCTGCTATATTTGCTGAAGAGTAGTGATCCTAAATATAGAATTGTCAATGACGTATATTAAAAGTATCGCTGTGGATACGGTCACAGCGCCGTGGCTTGTCAGCGTTCACGATGGTCTAAAAAGGGAAGTGACGTGGCGAAGAATAGAGCATGTGCTTCGCGCAACGGATGATTAATGATCGGCGGAACAGCACTTTGCCAAGCAAAAATCGTTCAAAGGAGTCGTTCGCGTACATGTAAACTAATTACGCGCACTTAGTGAAATCACACAATTCACGAATTATGCAAGTTCCTATTGACCATTCCATTAATTGTATAATGTTATTTGGCTGCCCGAGTGCAAAAATTGATACGAGGAGGGGTGGGGGTCCGCTCTTTGATCGCCATAGTGCGTCCCGAAACACGGCCGCCGTGTGTGCGATTCACACATGGCACCCGTGTTGGCGGTGGCCCTGGATAAATCTGTATATATTAATGCGCTCTCAACTTCTTTCTTCCACTATTCAACAATGCGCTCGAATCCACTTCATCTGAAAGCATCCTGAAAGATATGCTTGCGCGCAAAATAATGCGTCGTACAACTACGTGTACGTCCATTTTAGTGAAGAGCCTGAATTTGACAGAATGTACTGAGCCAGGGAATATATAACATGCATTGATAAGTGAATTGAAGTGTTCTTCTCAGATGAAAACAAGATTAATTTTGATGGCCCTGATGGTTTTCGCACGATTTTCGCAAAGAAAATCAAGTGTTCTCTAACGGCAAAGGGAGGGGGTTCCACAATCTTCTAGGTTGCATTTGGATTTAAAGGTACTTCTATATTGCCTTTGTACATTTGCAGAATGGATTCCAAGAAGTATATGAAATGTTGGACGGTTATCGTTTGGAGGAGAATCCTAGCATTTGAAGCCCGAACTGAATTTACCATCAGGGTAATGTACCGGTTCATAGCTCAAAGAGTATCAAAGAATGATGTAATACTGTCTTATAGTCCAGGCCTAAACCCGTAGATTTTCAATGGAGTGGCATATCAAAATGAAATTTATTGTGATGAATGCCAATTCCAGTCTGTCTTCAAACCGCTACTCAGGATGCATCATAGTACAATTTCCTTCCTACTTATCTTCAGAACTTGACCTTTTCAA
This sequence comes from Rhysida immarginata, assembly GCA_023313115.1. Lineage (NCBI taxonomy): Eukaryota > Metazoa > Arthropoda > Chilopoda > Scolopendromorpha > Scolopendridae > Rhysida > Rhysida immarginata. The sequence goes on along the minus strand of JAHWFO010111646.1, from coordinate 52,772 downwards.
TGCCAGAGAGAGTGTATTATGTTATTCGCCTTAGTGGAAACTTAGTTGGGCGATAACTGAACCATGTTATTGGACTGAACTGCCCTGTCCGTATTAATGTGAAACGCGAAGTCCGTTTTCAAAAGTTGCTGTTTTTTTATCAATTTATTTATTTAAGGAATTCTGTCAACATTTGAATAAAGATAACATTAAAAATATGTTTTTAATAAAACAAATAGAATTGAAAACTCAAGAATTTGTATTGTCTGCATTATTTTGAAATAGACCAATCTGAGCAGTGGTCGCGGAAATGGTAATTTTTAGAGTGCTGGTCGTGATTCAATTGTACTGGTCGCAAGCGTCTAGTGCCGACCAGAGTGGCTATATCTCTATTAGTAATGTAGATCTTGCCTAAAGGAATCTGCATATCGAATTTCATTAATTTACCATATAGACCAGATTGTACCCTATAATTCTCACCCTCGTATCTCCGACCCCAGTGAGCCAATCAAAACCGAACTAAATAGTAAAATAGGAGATGCCTATGACAAGCTATATTCAGCTTGGAGTCCTTTCTTCCGCTACTTAATAATTCCGTTTTAATTGTCTCAAAAAAATCTATTGTTATAAAGAAAAATTATTAAAATTCTGTAATCTTCTCATTTGTAACAACACCTCCTAGAGATCACGATCATAAGAAGTCATAATTTAGTGCTTATTATTGGTAGAAATGCGATTAACAATACCTTTTTAAGATGATGTAACAATGTATGAATTTACAGTGTACAGGCTTTCTTTATAGGAAGTGTTGGTTGTATCAACAACACCTAGAAAGAGAGCCAAACAACTGAAACGTCATATATTGTACATCATCATAATTCGACCATTGTTGATTGTATTTCTACCAATAACAAGCCCTAAAATTGGTCCACTTATGATGATGTAACAATGCATAATTTTTCAGTTGTGAGGCTTTCTTTCTAGGAGGTGTTGGTTGTATACGCTAAGATTAGTGTTGCCAGATCAATGGTGTTTTTTAAAGCACTCGTCCTTCTTTTCATTGTTTTGTGCAATGTTTAACAATGTCCAACAAAAGGCAATCGCTTTAAAAAACACCACTGATCCGGAAACACTGCTCAATATGATAATACCAATGTTGCCAGATGAAAATAACATCTGCAAAAATGTTCAGGTAGTCTTTGGCTTTCACTCGACTGTCAAGGAATATCAGGGATCCCTTGCCTTGCCAACAAAACATGGCCCATATCATGAGACCACCTCCTGCAGCTTGAACTGTGTTCACAACACATGAGGGGTCCATCGCTTCATGGAGCTGCCGCCAAATTCTCTGCCGGCCATCGGTCCGACCACATCACATTTTTGCAGTTTTCTACTGTCCAGTTACACAGTTCTTTACACAACTGCAGGCGAACTTTCCAGTTTGTTGCTGACACCAGGGGCTTTCTCACTGGCATGCGACTTCCCATCCCTATTCGCTTCAACTCTCGACGCATTGTTCTGGAGGAGATGGGTTGCGATGATCCTTCATTGAAGTCTGCCGTCAGTTGCTCCAGAGTAGACCTTCGGTTTTGCCACAAAATCTCTCTCAGACGACTTCGGCTCCCACAATAACTACTTTTAGGAACTCAGACAGGTCTGCTGTTTTCCCCCATTTTGCTCAACTTGTGCAACTGCAGCTTGTTCTTACCATGTACATGCAGCTTGGAATGAGCAAATACCTCACATGATTGCAGCATTTGCATATAACAATCGTTTCTGATCTGTGACCCCGCTTTACATATCAGTACAGTAATTCATCAAGGGTTTCTAATTCATTGGCCTATGTGTGTATATCAAACAACTTGAAATGATGTGTCATGAATGAATAAAACGTAAAATAATGATAGTCAAATTTGGTTCCAAGAAATCTGGTTTACTGGAATAAGTATGGTTCATTGAAACTTTTAATGCTAAAAAGGCATGGAAAATATCAAACAACTTCAAATGATGTGTCATGAATGAATATAATAGAAAATTAATGATAGTCGAAATAGGTTAAAAAGCACATGATTTAGTGGAACCATTGTGGTTCAATGGAACATTCAATGCTAAAATATGGCATGTAATATATCAAACAACTTTGAATGATGTGTCATAAATTAATACAAAGTAAAATTAAGTATAATACAAATTGCTTCAAACATAGGTGGTTTAATTGTATCATTATGGTTCATTATAAACTTACAATGTTTAACATAGGGCGGTTAAAAGTATTGTTCCGCGAATGGTTTACTTTAATCTTACATACTTGGTTATGTCATTCCTTAATGGTTTATTTTAACATTTAGTTAATGCTTTTTATTCCTGAAAGGTTGTCACCATGCAACTTTGCGACAAAAGGAGGAATCTGGTTATTGAAAATTGCTAACGAATGATAATCTTCTTCAGCTCTTTTTCCCAACTATTAAAATATCGTTGTTTCATCCAATCTTTTATGCTATCTGTGTGGGGAAACGTGTCAGTCTGTTTGTCTGTCTGTCTGTCTCCAGTTACTGATGATTTTAAAATATTTTCAAGAAATTGTTAAATACTAAGAACTCTCTTTTCTATGAAATGCCTGAATAACAGGAATTCTATGCATTGTTACAAATTAAAATTTATCTATATTGCAAAAACTTTTCCTTATATTGTTGGTCATGAGATATATATTGTTGGTCCCTGCAGAGCGTTTGTGAATTGCGTGTTGATACCATTGTTGATAAGCATTGTTGCACATACTTTGCCTTGCATTGTTGGTTATGAGATATTTCTCATTAATATGCCTGGCCATAACTATGAATATCAATTTTTTATCAATAATTATTATTTTTTCGAAATCTGAAGTAGACAGTGACCTTCCTCATGCTTTGAAGATCAAGTATGCAAAATTTCATCAAGATCGGAATAAAACTGTAGTTTTGTATAAAAAACAAACCCACAAACAAACAATTCTTAATGAAAATTCGAAAAAAAACTTTTTAAAGGCTCACAATGGCTGGACCTCTCCAAGGATGCCACTGCTAGTCTAAATAATTTCTTACTCACGTAATCTTACCTCAGATGTATACTTAGTGTTGTTGCAATTTCCACTCTTCTCTCGATATGTTGAAGCAAAACTTGGCCATTCATCACTTTGTGCAGTCTAGCGGTCGCCGATTCTTCTACTTACTTGCTTCCCATTTGCTCAATACATCACGGAGCTAAAGGAGTGCTTCCTCTGTCGTCTTTCAACTCTTTCTCAATAATCTGCTAACTCTCCATTATCTCCAGTTACTGATCATTTTTAAAGATTTTCAAGAAATTGTTAAGTACTAAGAACTCTCATTTTTAAGAAAAGCCTGAATAACAGGAATTCTATGCATTGTTACAAATTGAAACTTATCCATATTACATCATCATTTTATGTTCATTGTTATAATTCTTAGAAAGATTGCTTTAACATTACATCATCAGTCTGTGCTCATTGTTATTGGTGAATTGCGCGTTGATACCATTGCTGATGCGAACACAATGGGCCTATTGTTGCACAAACTTTGCCTTGCATTGTTGGTCATGAGATATATATTGTTGGTCCATGCAGTGTGTTTGTGACTTGCGTGCTGATACCATTGTTGATACCTATTGTTGTACAAACTTTGTCTTGCATTGTTGGTCATGAGATATTTCTCATTAATATGCCTTGCCATAACCATGAATATCGATTTTTTATCGATATTTATTATTTTTCCGAAATCTGAGGTAGACAGTGACCTTCCTCATGCTTTGAAGGACATGTATGCGAAATTTCATCAAGATCGGAATAAAACTGTAGATTTGTATAAAAAACATACAGACAAACCCACAAACATCCTTCTTTATATATATAGATAGACTAGAAGAGGTACCCGGCGTTGCCCGGGATAATTACACTTGGATGTAAACAGAACAATCTCAAGAAATTAAATTAAATTTTGCAATATCTTAAAAATAAACACATGAAAATGCTTAGAATTAATACAGTAAAAATTCCTAATGAAAATTCGAAAAAAATCTTTTTAAAGGCTCACAATGGCTGGACCTCTCCAAAGATGCCACTGCTAGTCTAAATAATTTCTTACTCACGTAATTTTACCTCAGATGTATACTTAGTGTTGTTGTAATTTCCACTCTTCTCTCGATGTGTTGAAGCAAAACTTGGCCATTCATCACTTTGTGCAGTCTAGCGGTCGCCGATTCTTCTATTTACTTGCTTCCCATTTGCTCAATACATCACGGAGCTAAAGGAGTGCTTCCTCTGTCGTCTTTCCACTCTTTCTCAATAGTCTGCTAACTCTCCATTATCACCAGTTACTGATCATTTTTAAAGATTTTCAAGAAATTGTTAAGTACTAAGAACTCTCTTTTCTAAGAAAAGCCTGAATAACAGGAATTCCATGCATTGTTACAAATTGAAACTTGTCCATATTACATCATTTTATGTTCATTGTTATAATTCTTGGAAAGATTGCTTTAACATTACAATGGGCCTATTGTTGCACAAACTTTGCCTTGCATTGTTGGTCATGAGATATATATTGTTGGTTCATGCAGTGTGTTTGTGAATTGCGTGCTGATACCATTGTTGATACCTATTGTTGTACAAACTTTGCCTTGCATTGTTGGTCATGAGATATTTCTCATTAATATGCCTTGCCATAACCATGAATATCGATTTTTTTATCGATATTTATTATTTTTCCGAAATCTGAGGTAGACAGTGACCTTCCTCATGCTTTGAAGGTCATGTATGCGAAATTTTATCAAGATCGGAATAAAACTGTAGATTTGTATAAAAAACATACAGACAAACAGACCCACAGACCCACAAACATCCTTCTTTATATATATAGATAGATTTACGCTCATTGCTTAACGTTGTACCACTGCTCTGTATATATAAAGGCTTGCATGCCTCTTGCTGTATATCCTTGACAAAGCCGCCAATAAATGGCGAAACTTGTTGGAACTCCTGATGTCCCTCTGTTATACTGTAAGGCCACCACCTGTTTACTTAATAGGAACAGTATTATGATCCATCCTTCCACCTAGTAACTAAGCTGCACATACTGTATAATCTAACCACTAAACTTTTATTTTAAACCTTTTCTAAAATTCTTCTAAAACTTATAAAACAATTAAGATAAAATAACTGTTTAAAAGAATAAAACATTACTAATCAATTAATTCTGCTATCTAACTCAACATTTAAACATTATATAAACAATAACTTAATAATAACTGATTTAAATAACTAGCTGGGAAGAAAGTTAATTGAAATAATAATAATTTAGAAAATAACTGCCTTTTCTTTATAAACTAAGATCCCTCCTATGTTTAAATGACAACTATTAAGAAATCACTAAGGAAAAATCTTAAATTTAATTATTGAAACTTTAATACGCGTTTACAGCAAATGGGGGTTAGGCTTTCAGAATCCCGGGGCCTCAAACCCCCACAATAAAAAGTCCAGTGGCGTAATATCGGATGATCGAGGGGTCCAAGAGATAGGTCCGTCTCTTTCTATCCAACGACATGGAAATTTTTCCTCCAAAGCGGCACGAACAATTGTCCCCCAGTGTGATGGTAATCCATCCTGTTGGAAGAGAATATCAGGCCGTAGTTCATCTAATTCTGCAATATGTCCAGATACATAATAGAAATAGCGGTTGGTTCCGCAAAGAAGAAGAGTCCTAGTACGCGTTCGTGCATAAGCCCGCACAACTCATTGACTTTTGGGCTGTCTCTTTCCATTTCACGGACACAGTGTGGGTTTTCAGATCTACAAATGCAAACATTGTGGCGGTTAACATATCCGGAAACATGGAATGTCGCCTCGTCGGAAAACACAATACGCTGAAGAAAATCTCCATCAACTTCAATCCTGTTTAACATGTAAACGTTTCGGTTTGTCATCTAGTTGGAGAGCTTGTACAAGCTATATCTTGTATGGAGACAATTGTAACGTCTTGCGTACGATTTTTTGTACCGTGGATTTAGGCAGCCCCAATTCTCTGGAAGTGGTCTTCATCGATTATCTAGGGCTCCAATCAAACGCCTCTCTTACTTTTTCCATATCCTCATCCGCTATGCTTGAGCGGCCTAAACATCTTTTGTATAGTACGCTGCCTGTTTCCAAAAATCTCTTCTCCCAATCCAAAATGCTGTTTCGACATGGTGGATTCTTATTAAATTGTCTTCGAAAATTTCTGTGTGTCTGCGTCACCGATTTCGTTTCCTGAAATATTAAGTCACGCCTACCATTGTAATTTCTAAGTTCCGTGAAGCCTTCTTCCCATATAATGCTATTTCTGTTTGGAATGGCCTCAATTATAGCACTAGGAATCAGGTTATTAATTATTCTTTGGACCGCTGTTTTAATCATAAGGAACATGCTTATAATATTTTATTGCAGGCTTTGAATTTTCTTTAACAACCTCAGTTTGTCTGCTTTACATATCCCCTGTTGGGATGCAGTTCCTCTAAATAATAATAATAATAATAATAATAATAATAATAATAATAATAAAGCAATATACACCACAGAAAATACAACCTCTGACAATTAAGTTCGGTGAATGACGTCACACACTAATCTGTGCGAGCTTGACGCGAGTAACAATGGATGTGAATACAAGCTCAGTCATTGTTAAGCAAGTTCAGACAGGTCACATTTGTGTGTGCAATGGTTTAGCAGATGCTCGTTTCTTCAGTTGAAGGTGTAGCGTGCGCACGTAACTGTGGATAATGGATCAAAGAGGAACTCTGCCGTAATCGTGGAACAGTTTCTGGCCAACAAAGGGGTCGTATCCATAGCTCATCCACCTTATTCACCAGACTTGGCACCGACCAACTTTTTCTTGTTTCCACGCCTGAAACGGGACATTTGCGGATATTCCAGACGTGAACTTAAAGTGTATCCCAAAAGTGTATTGCCTTCCAGGGTGATTATTTCGAAGGACAATAAAGTAAATGTGGCTCTATCCGTTTTGCATTTTGTTGTGTGAACTCATTCACCGAACTTAATTGTCAGAGGTTGTAGATTTTAGAGACGCGACAATCATTCTTAAAGTAAAGGAAATTTATAGCTCATTGTTTTGACGTCATCGATTGTAGCCATGCCCCAGGCAACAAAACATTCGCTCTTACGTGTATTTTGATGTTTAGTAAAAAAATTTTATATGTAAATTCCCAAAAGTGTATATTATATTTTTATTATGTGGTGAAAGGTGCATTACTCATTGTTTTTATTAAATACGGTAATTAAGTCTAGTCATCGATTGTAGTGAACCTGGCGATAGCCTGGGGTACAGTCACGTGACCACTTTCTATTTTTCTCCATAGGACGTCTTCATTTGTCGTTTCTGTATAATCGTTAATCTGCGCAATACACTGTCCGTCCTCTCTCCTGTGGAGTAGCCATCTTTTGTTTTAATAACCCGGATTAGAGTAGCCTGTTGTAAAAGAGTAGTGACAACTCAGGAATTATTTTGGCGCCATTTTGTGGCGAACTAGTGGCCGGATTAGTGGCGACCTACTGAATAAATCGCCCATGGGTAGGGCAGCCTGTAGTAAAATTCTGCCATTAGTTCGCCATTAGTTCCTGCTAATAGTTCGACACAACATGACGCCCACTGTGAGAGTTGTCACTACTCTTTTACTACAGTCTACTCTAACCCGGATGTAGCGGCGAAATTGTGGAACACAATAAAACTTTTTCAGTTACAGTTTCATATATTGAAATCTGTTTCCGTTTATCTTTATTAGTTTTTTGGTAATACACAGATAAAAAGTGTCAGACCTTCTACGTACACCCTGTATTATGAATTACCGGGTGATTCTAAAGCGTGTTACATTTTTCATGAAACTAATAATTGTTTTGCCGTGACGAATTCTTTAGCAAAACAATTGTTTGCGCGTGCCTTGTGATTCTTACGAAAGCATTGAATTGCTGGAAAGTAAACACTAAAAATGTCGTTAACAAAGTAAAAAAATATAACACACTTTTGGATCACCCGGTTTATTGAAAGTGTAACAGATAGCGCCCTTACACTTCGCTGTATTACCTAGCCAGTTCGTGTAATGGCCTAACGTTTTGCTTTCAGTGTTTCGAATTGCCTAGTGTATTAGAATAAACTCTTTTCCATTACAAAAAATAAATTTTATTATTCGCAATTCATAATTTATTATTTTGAAACACTGAAGAATGAATTGAATTTTCATTTAGATCATTTGATGCATTTTGAAGTCTTCATCTTATTTATAATTTATGCGTTTGCGTGTGTTTTGAAGTGTTTAATTTATTTCTACAGATTCCTTCCTTCCTCTTTATAGCTAAATATAATATTCCGACCCAAAAAAGCGTTATGGGTAATGCAATAATCATTACGGTTGATGCAATAATTTTAATTTTTCGTCATAAAAAAATAAACTCGTTTTCTGATTTTAAATACTGCGAAAAATTTGTACGTGCCGTGTTTATGGTCCCAGGTTTGATTGTGAGCCCAGATGCGAGTAATGAGACGCACCTTAAACATGGACGCTGTATTTACTCGACACAACGAGAAACTCGATACCCGTGCTTATATTTCATACTTCAATTATTATAAGGTCTTATTCAGTACTACCGATGTACATGACTCTGCAGACTTGGCCATTGATAAATAATTAAAAGGTTTATTATACTGTATAAAATATTTATTTGTTTGTTGCTTCTAAAAAAATTATCATGATTCAATGCTTCGGACTGCAGATTTGTCCTCATCCTGAAATATGAATTTATTTACAACGAATTGGCTCACAACACCAAAAATAAAACTTGTCAAAACCCCAAATGGATTCAGTGTTGTCGTCATCCCTTAAATTAAATTATATTGTTTAATTGTCCTTTTTATTGATGTGTAATCTATTTTCTGTATTATTTCTCAGGATTGAAAAAATGACCACCTACACCAAAAAGCAGCATGTTTTCATCATTCGGGCCGCTGAAAGTCCGGAACGTATTAGAGGAGCATTCCATGTGAAGTTTGGAGTCAAAGTTGGCTTAGACAGGCACACAATAACCAACCTAGTGAGGAAATTCAAGACGATAGGTTCCTTCTTTTTCAATCCTGCGAAATGACAAGAAAACCGCGTTAAACAAAATGCTTTGATGCCGCAAACTTATCTCAGAATTTTCAAATAAATTACACTTAAATACTGTATTACAAGGGATGACATTTCAACGTCATCTTCGGTGGCTTTCATTACTCTTATTCCCAACTGAAGCTAAAATCTTTACTTACTTCTTTCTACCATTGTTTTTGATTTTAAGCAGATTATTACTAGTCCAAGCAGCGACTTGTAACACAACCAGCAATTGGTCGAAAAGTAATACGTCAATGGCTGTATCTTTCTTATTTGTTAACCGATTTTCAAAATTCTAATTGTACCTATATACTTGTCCCCTATGTAATGCACTATTTGTCACGTGCAGAAATGGAGCGCAGTGGAAATATTCTAAATCTGCTTAAAAGAGACAGCAATGTAGGCATATTGAATTTGAACAAAGATTTATTAAACAGAAAAATAATTAATACAACTCTTAATTTTCAGTATAAAATAAAATAAAAGAGCAAAGTTAGGCAAAAAGCCTGAAAGGGGAAAGTCCTCTATCACGAGGATTCAATTCCAGGAGCTCAAAGAAAAATGACTCCTTTACATCAATAACAAAATTAGGAAAACGACCAATTGCCGAAATACCGTGAAAGGATTACCACTGTTAATATGGCAACAAGACGAGAGGAATAAGACCCTCCCGTTCATCTCAAAACAAAAATGACACAACCAGTTGCACGCGTAGTCGCCAACTGGTGAATAAAAACAAGAAGTTTTTCTCTTAAACGGGCGCGTAAAGGCTCTTGACTAAACACAGGCTGCAGCGAGATGCCTAGCTTTCCATAAACTCCTTCACATTTGTGGCAAAGACGCGCCGAGGGGCAGGAAAGGCCAGCTCAAGCTGAACCTGTAATGATACAAAGGGAGACAACTTAGAGGAAAAACTCCAGCCCCCAACTCAAACAAACTAAGACAAAAAACGCTGCTTGAGAGGCCAAGGCGCTGCATGATTCATAAATATAGAGAGTTAAAGTAAGTCGTCATATAAATGACAGCCAGCTTACCTTCGAATTCGGTATAGGGCACTTAGTCCATCAGTAACATAAGAAGTCAGCCCCCACGGGGCAATTGCGGTCCAAAGTTCGTCCTCCAAGGCTGCAGTTCCATCTTCTGCGTAAACGGCGTCGTCCATCAAAGGTACAGGAAGGTTGGTCACCACTACCAAATTTCCTAGGACGAATGGGCTCGGCACAGAATAAAGCTGCCAGACGATTCCACGACGTATCTCCTTTGCCAGCAGAGGAAGGCGGACTGCCTTCTCCGACGAATCTTGGCGACGGGCCCGCTGTTCGGTTCTCCGTCCACAGCTTTCTCCCTGGAGAGCGACGTGGTTTGCTTCGACGAAAGCTCGCGCCGGTTGCACGAGTTCGCCTAATGACACTGAAGAAACAGAAATGGGCACACTCACATTAGATTCACGCGCAGGTTGCTGCCACTCTCCTCTCTTCAAGGAATTCGCAGACCCACGCCGACCACCGACGTTTTCGCACGTCTAACTCCGGCAATAGTCGGCAATTCGTGTCTGAAGCCGCCCACACTGGCTTCGTTTGCCAATAGCACTAGGAGCTGAACTTCCTCGAACTTAAAGTTCTCCTTCTGTCTCCATGCGGAACTCGGGTTCGAGCTCCTCCTTCGTCGGCTGGCCCCCACACTCTCCAAGAATCACTTTTTGCGTGCGCCCGCCTCTCCAAATTCGCGCTCTCGCGCAAATTCAATCCTCTTCCGCTTGCTCTTTTCCGGTCCCGCTATCTGTTGGCGGTACGACGCTGCATCTGATCTCTCTCACATTTAATAATCAAATTAATATCTTTATTGCCAACAGGTGACGCCTGCAGCTGAGAGTCCCCAGCAGACGCGCTTGTACGCCGCTCGCGTTTGTTCACAATACTTTGTGACACTATTCACTTTTCGACATAGTCCCCATCCCTTTCCACGCATTGCGCCAAGGCGTGACTAGTCGAGTGAGCTCGTCGGAGAGGAATTCCGCGGTTGTTGTCGAAATGAGGATTGAATGGCAGCTTTGGACCCTCTTCAGCAGCACGATAACGCCCGCCCGCGCATGATCGCCACTCACCAGAGGCGTCGCAGCGCCTACAGTTCAAAGATGA